>ML812113.1:17495-43502 GCA_009831015.1 Picea engelmannii
TTTTAGAAACTAGTGAAATCTAAGAACTTGTACCTTGCATAAATAGTGCAAGGTATATTGAAAGAGTTATAGAACCTCAAATTGATAAATTGAATGATCATCTAATTAACCATCCTTGATTTAATTGATAGTGTGATTAAAAATCCAGTCATTTTGGCACCATTGGGAAGGAGATGTCAAAGGCATAATATTATTTTATGCACTGGATCTAGGACAACACATGGTATAGGGTTGTGCAGCTAGAACTGTCGTTTACCCTTTTTGTGGAATTATGTAGACAATGTTATACATTTAGAAATAGGGCATAAATATTCATGGATAGAAGTAGAGATCCAAAATGAATATTTCATGGTGTAATAAGAACCACCCAAGCCACTAACTTCCTTGCAGAAAAACTATAAGCATGAGAGAAATTGGGGATAAAATTAAGCTCTTGGTTAGACCATAAAATCCTCTTAAATATGGTTTCTAGCTGCTACACCAAGTTCCACATTATTAGCTATTACTTCAACAACAGAAGTAGAAATTACTGCACCAAATACAAAGCCAACAAATATAGATGAATTAATCAATGATCGACTAGATTCAACATCTCAAAAGGATCTAGTCTAAGAGCCATAATTTTTTTAAGAGTCCATCTTCTCTGAGGAATCAATAGTACAAGGAAGGACACCTCTTGTAAATACTCTGTACAGCATGGTATCAGAAGAAGGGATGATATTTACCAAGGAGGATACCATCCATTTCAATTTCCAAATCAGAGATTTGGGAGGTATAGCACAAATGAAGAACATTCCCCCATCAACCTTACCAAATTTGAATGTCCTAGAAAGTGAAGATCCAAATACTTTTCTTTCTGAATTTGATGCCCTTTTTAGAAGTTATGATTATGTCATTAATGCTCAAAAGTCTAAACAATTTCCTTCCATGTTGAATAACGCAACACTTCATTGGTTCATGGAACTTGGTGGGAATAGTATTCAAACTTGGGATGAGATGAAACGAGTTTTCCTGAAGAAATACTAGGACTACTACAAAGACAAATATTTAAGAGAGGAGATATTTAAGATGACTTATAAGGAGGATGGTATTTTAGAAGACTCTGTAGAAGTTTTTTAGAATAATTTGCAAAGGTAAAAACAAAGTAATTGGATAAAGATATCTTGCAAATTATTCTGTTAAGAGGAATTATAGATGGATGTATTGACCTTTTGAGTTTGATGGTAGTTGGAGATATTTCCAAGCTAACCTATGATGAAATTTGAGAACTATGCAAATGTTGTTAAAGGGGAAATCCAAAACATGGAAAGGGTCTCATAGATATTGTTGTTAAAATTACAAAAACATATAGGGGAGGAATCACTCAAGTTGAGATTGGAAACTTATTAGAGGACTTCAAGACTGATATTCTCAGCTCCCTAATCTCACAACTAGACACATTGAAAGCTAAGAAGAAGTGGGAAGAAGTAAAGTTGGCACTAGCAATATCTTGTTCCAAATGTAGGAAGAAGCGCCCCTTGAGGGATTGACTATTGAAAAATGTTGAAGCTTGTGGAATTTGTGAGAATAGTCATGCAACTAAAAACTACCATTCTTTGCTAGGATTGAAAGCAGTTTATCAAGGTGCTAATGGAAAGACTGGATGGATTTGTTTTGTTGCTAAAAAAAGACCGTGGAAACCTTGACCACTAGGTATGGTTCAATATCATTCTCAGTCTTGTAATGCATTTTGGGATAATCAACAAAATTTACAATATCCCTCTCAAAATTGGTATTCATCCATGCCTTGGTAGCAATGGGCACCCCAAACCCAACCAACTCAACACTACTTGTATTAGCATGGTTGGTGAGAGGTATTTCATTTGGAAATCAACAATAAATAGATCTAGAATTTCCATAACAACAATTGCAAATTCCCCAAAAACAACAATTACAGTTGCCTACAAATAACCCTCAACCAAGACCTGGAAAATAAATTAGCTCAGTCCTCTTATAATTTTGAGATTCCCAACTATCCCACATATTTTTTCCCCCTTATGGATTACCAAGAGGCCCATTTATGATCAGGGAGAACCCTTCATAAAAAAACTCCTCGGATAATTTTGATAACAAGATGATGAGGAATTTCACAATCCTATAGAAGAAAATTCCATAGAAGATCATCCTACTGGTCATCCTCCCATAACACCAAAAACTACTTCCCATAGAATTTCAAAACAACCATAGTCATTGTGGGATGCACAACTTCCTCCCTATTAAGAGAGGTTCAGTTTAAATAGACCCCCTACTCAGCCTGGGTTTGATTTCCTAGGAGAACTAAGGAACGTTTTTGTGATGTTTCCAATGTTTTAGGTAATCAATGATGTCCCCATATATGCCAAATCCATTCGATAAATATGCCCGATAAATCTTGGTCAAAAGAAGAAGAATCCCCAAACTATCTAGATAATTGGCCAATTAGTAGATTTGATTCTTAGGAAAATATTTAAAACCAAATATACAGATCCAATAATCCCAATAGTCAATGTACACATACACAACACTCTCATTTCAAATACTTCAATCAATTTACGGGTTGTTATCAATGTTATGAGTAACAAAACTATAGAGAGAATTAGATTTCCCAACTTGTATCAAAGTCCTACAATTCTCCAACTAGCTGACTAATCTACCATTAAACTCAAGGGCATACTATAGGATGTAATGATTGTTGTTGATTCTTGGGAATACTTAGAAAATTTTGTGGTTTTGAAGCCAAACTCCAACCTTGGGGGCTATTTGTTAATTCTAGGTAGGCCATAGTTGGCTACTGCTAATGCCTATATAGGTTATAGATTTGGAGACATGACTATCTCCCACAGGAATTCCACCAAGAAAAATACCTTATATCCTCCTCGAGTTGTCGATGTGCTTGCCGGTTAGACAATTGACCAACATTCAAAGATAGTCGGGTGGTGGATCGACCAACCCAACAATTGAATATGAGTTGGACGCATAGGTCGTCGAGTCGAGAATCCTTGTCGAGCCAACTCGACAATGTGGATTTGACATAGCCAACTCTAACAACCGACATTTACATGTGGATAAGATCTTCCGGATTCTATGGAAGTTGGTTAGATCTTGAAGCTATAAAAAGAAGACCCCTTGGGTCATTATTATCATGGATATTGTGCAATAGATCATGTGAATCAAGATGTTCAACATGCATTTTGATGTTCTGATCATAGTGCGCTCTACTTAAGTGTTGTAACGATGTCTTTAGACACCACCCTTTGTCTTCAAAAATTTTGTTCGTCTTCGATTATATGTATTAATGTGTTCTCCATTTCATTTCATTTTCCACCCTATTCCCCAACATGGTATTAGAGTTGAAGGTTTGAAACCTTGACCTGTTATCTACAAACCTTGCCGACTCGGATTTGTTGTGTGATTGAATCTAGGCCAATGGTTTGATGATTGGAATGTATTGAAACAAACCCGTTTCTGTCTAGATATCGAAGATGGCTTTGAAGATCGATCATGTTCTTTTAAATGGATCAAGTTATGAAGTATGAACACCACATATGGAAACCCTACTGAAGAGAAAAGGACTATGGAAGTATACGAAGCTTGTGATTCTAGACCCAACAAACGATCAAGAAAATTTCATTGTTGATGATAAGAAGGATGAGGCTGTAGGGGTCATTAAGACCTACATCTCATGGGAGATTCGATTTCACCTAAGTGGAATTGAATGCCCTCATCAAGTTTGGAAGAAGTTGAAGTTGTTGTTCGACTGAGTTGATGAAATCCATGTCATGTAGTTGGAGAAGAGATGATCTCTCTCGATCCTCATTATTTTTATAGAATGGAGGACTATTTGGCACGTGTCAAAGAACTCAAGTTGAAATTGGGTGAATGTGGAAAGAACTATCGAAGAAGGATGGAAAACTCATTGGGTTGGTACTAATGAACCTGAGAACACCATTCAATGTGTTCGCGTCAAATTTCTAGACCAACTGGAAAGCACATAAGGAAGATGTTAAGGATTACACCTTTGAATATTTATGTGGTATTTTGATTTTTAATCATCAAAGACTACTTGAAGAAGGACATCTTGGTGGTAAACACCAATCCCACTTTCTCAAGGGAAAGGGTAAGATGGATCCTAGGGATGGATTATGGTTTGATGCCTCTACATAGAAACTTGCATACCATGACTAGAAACCTCAGAGACAGACAAATGTTCCCCAGTGAATTTGAAGGAAGAAGACATGTTAGTACTGTAGAAATATTGTACATGTGGAGAAAGTTTTTTATAAGAAGAGAGACGATTTAGAGGAGAACGTTAAACGCCTTGAAGGAGATGTGTTTGTTGTACGCCAACCAATTGATAATTTCACCTTCCAATTCGAAACTTATCAAGCCTTGTTGTCTCATTCAAACCAGAACAAATGGGTAGTCGACTCTGGGTGCACTCATCACATGGCTAAGGATGCCTCATTCACGTGGTTGGATGAAGCTAAGGAGAGGAAAATATATGTTATTGATGATTTCACTCTATATGTTGCTAGTTAGGGTGATTTTTCTTGCCAACATGGGAATATTTTCGATGTCTGTCATGTGCCAAATATTAGTGCCAATCTATTGTCTATTGATCAGTTGACACAAATAGGCAAGATTGTGGAATTTTGGCCAGATCAATTCTATGTTCATGATTTAAATAAAGGAAACTCGATTTTCATCGACATGATTCTCGACCTGATGGAAAATTTGTATGAGTTCCGTGACATGACTCGAACTGGCATTGAACCGTCTTCACTTGTTTCTCACATCGACGAGCGAAGTCAAATCTGGCATTAGTGACACAAACATTTGAATTTCCGAATTCTGCAGGCACTGGAAACTCAGAACGTGGTTGTTCGTTTTTCGAAGGTGTTTCCCCATGAAGGAGTCTGTAAGGGTTGTGTACTTGGGAATCATCATCAAGCACCATTTGAATCTCGAAAAGAATGGCGAGCACAAAACCTACTAGAATTGGTTCACAATGATGTCTACTGCATCAATCTACCTTCACTTGCAGGTGCAAGCTATATTATGACTTTCATTGATGATTTCTCTCGCTTTACATGGGATTACTTTATGAAGAATAAAAACATTGTCTTTGAAAATTTCAAGGAGTTCCAGACCTTTGCTGAAAAGAAACGTGGTCAACCCATCAAATGCTTGAGATCAAAAAATGGTGGTTAGTATGTCAATCAAACTTTTGAAGAATACTTGCTTTGATCTGGTATTAACTGGAAGCAATTGATTCCTCACATGCCTCAGTAGAATGGTGTCACATAATGAAATAATTGGAAGTTAGTCGAAATGGATAGATGTATTTTGTAGAATAAGCATCTTCCTCCTTGCTTCTAGGATGGCACGTTGTACTATCCAAATTATTTTCTCAATTTTATCTCGACTAAAGTTGTTCCTTCCATCATCCCAATCGAACAATGGTATGGGAAGAATCCTTCAGTCAAAAACCTTTGTGTGTTTGGATGTGTTTCCTGGGATCACATTCTTGATGATTGTAGAAAGAAGTTGGATGTAAAGATTCATGCTTTCATCATGATGGGATACTCTAAAGATTCAAAATGCTATCAATTGTTTGATTCTGTCAACCGAAAAGTCATTATCAGACGAAATGTATGGTTTAATGAGAAGTATTTTTTCATCAAGTTCTTGAATGCCTCTTCTGGATTTCTATAGGATGATCCTTTTAATGTTGTCTCTAACATTTGTTATTATATTCCATACTTTAGTCCTTCGACTGGATAATCGAACATTCCCCCTATCTTGGGTAGATTTTCGACCTTCGAGTCGACTAGTTTGTCATTTTGTGTCTCAAATGGTCCACCAACTGAATACCCTCCGACTTATGTTCGACCTACTGAAGTGAACTGTAGTTCACCTATTTCCTGTCTACCCAGATGGGCTTCCAAGAAAATTGAATCTTCCATAGCTAATGTTGGAGATGCCTCCTTCAGATGACAAACTCGAAGTCAAAAGCAATGTGCCAGCATTGTCTTAATGATTCATGTACTTGAAAATTCTAACCCTATTACCTACTCATATGTTGAAAGACGACTTGAATGGGAGCCGGCTATGTAGACATAAATTGATTCTTTATCGAAGAATCATAATTGGGACTTAGTTCCTTGACCGAAAGGAAAGAACATTGTGAAGTGTCGATGGGTCTATCAGACCAAATTTACCTCTGAAGGTGTTGTTGAGTGACATAAATCATGCCTAGTTGTGAAGGGATTTCTCAACAAGAAGGAATCAACTACACTACAGCATTTGCCCCTGTCGCAAAGATTAACTTTTCCAACTGATTCTTTCCCTTGCTACTTGTTTTGGATGGAAAATCCATCACATGGATGTGAAGACTTATGTTCTCCATGGAGACCTATCTGAATAAATTTTCATGGAACAACCACATGGTTTTGTGATAGATTCAAATTTGGTTTGTCGACTCAATAAGTCACTTTGTGGTTTGAAGTAGGCTCCTCGAGCTTGGTATGTTAAGATAGATAGTTTATTTCTTTGACTTGGTTTCAAACATTGTGAATCTGATCACAATGTGTATGTACTCCATACCAATGGAGACACCTTGATTCTTTTTGTATATGTAGATGACTTACTCATTATTGGAAATAATAATGATCTCATCCTTATATTGAAGAAACAACTTGTTGAATCCTTTGCCATGACATATCTTGGTACTTTGCATTATTTTTTGGGTCTTTAAGTATTACCACTTTGTGATGGATTTTTCATTTCTCAGTATAAATATGTGATGGATATGTTGACACATTTTAAGATGGTTGATTGCAAGCCATGTTCTAATCCCTTTCAATGTGGAGTTAAGCTTACCAAAACATGTCAAACACCCACAATAGATTCTACTCTTTATCGATAATTGGTCTATTGTTTATCTTACTCATAATCGACGTGACATTTCCTTTGTTTTTAGTGTGGTTTCTCAGTTTATGAAGGACCCCAAAGAAATCCACTGGAAAACAATCAAACAAATAGTTTGTTATCTCAAAGGTACCACTATTTTAGTATCAAGTATTGTCGCAATTCAGATTTATTGGTTGACTTCATGGACTTTGACTGTGCTAGCAACAATGATGATCAGAAGTCCACTTTTGGCTATTTATTTCTCTATAGCATTGGCTTGTTGGTGTGGTCGTGCAATAAACATAAGGTAGTTTCTTTATGGACTACATAAGTAGAGTATCATGGTGTCATTCAAGTAGGTATTGAAGTAGTATGGATTCGCCAAATTTTGGGAGAACCTGGACTTCATGTTCAGACCTCGACTACAATCTACGGTGATAACCATAGTGCCATAGAGGTTGCTGACAATCTTATTTCCCATAGTAAGATGAAGCATTTTAAGCTCCATTCTCACTATTTGAGATAGTTGGTTCATGAGAATGTTGTCTCCCTTGAATATTGCAAAACAAAAGATCAGGTTGCTGATATATTCACCAAACCTTTAGTTAAATCCATATTTATCAAGATCCACACGATGCTTGGGCTTTAGGAAGATATAATTATGGGGGGTTGTCATAGTGATGTAATCTCACCTCCCAAATCTCCATAGTTATGTGTTGATGGGGGGGTGTTGGAACATCAAGCATTGATGGTTCATCACACATCTCCTGGGTTCAGTCAGTTGAGAGGTCGACCTACATATGGATACAGTCAGTCAGGTAATCAACCAGAACACTACACCAGTCGGTTGAGTAGTCAACATGAATTTTGGTCGGAGAGTTGAAGATAGTTGGGCAGTGTATAAACCAACCCAACAATCGACTACGATTTGGACTCGTAGGCTGTCGGTTCTAGCATCCTTGTTTAGATGACTCGACAACATGGATTTGATGAGTTAAACTCTAACAACCGACGGTTAGATCTTCTAGATTCTATGGAATTTGGTTAGATCTTTAAGCTATAAAAAACATACCCCTTGGGTCATTATAATCATGGAGATTGTGCAATAGATAATATAGATTAAGATGTGCAACATGCACTGCGATGTTCTAATCACAATGCTCTCTTATTAAGTCTTGTAATGGTGTCTTTAGACACCACCCTTTTCCTTCTAAGTTTTTTTTCCGCTTCGATTATCTGCAGTACTGTGTTCTCTATTTCATGTCATGTTCCACCCTATTCCCCAACACTAGTACCCACAAGAAAATGGTTTGTTGGTTTATCTATCTTTACAATTATAATACAAGCCTTTACCTGTCTATGCCACAACATAATCCTCTATTGCACCAATAGAAGTTAGCCTAGGAATGACATTAAACATTAATTCTAGGCTAGAGACCATGCAAAAAGAATAATTGATTAAATCTTTGTAGGAAAACAGTGGTGCATTTTCCTAGGAATATATTGATATGAAGGGAATCCACCCTGATCTTTTCGCCCACCACATCTACATAAAGGGTGATTCTCAACCCATTCAACAACCCCATCATCAAATGAACCCTACGCTGCATGAGATAGTGAAAGACAACTTACGAAAATTACTTAATATGAATTTCATCTATCCTATCTCTGATAGTCGATGGGTTTCATCACTAGTAAGGTGCATTTTTTTTATTATACGGAAATAAATAAACCCACTTTAAAATACCATTTTCCTATGCCTTTCATTGATCAATTTCTTGATGCAATGGTAAGAAAGAAGTTATTTTCTTTCCTCGATGAATTTAATGGATACAATCAAATTCAAATAGGGCCAAAGGATGAGTATAAGACAACCTTTACCTACCCATGGGAAACCTATGTTGACCACATGTTTCCCTTTGGAATCTATAATGCACTCACCACATTTCAATGGGTTATCCTTAATATATTTTTAGATCTTATACATTATTGTGTGAAATTATACATGGATGAATTTATGGTATATGGTAACACATTTAAAGGGGATATGGATAAAATTATGAAATTTTTTGTGCAATGCGAAGAAAAAAAAAATTCCCTCGGTCATGAGAGATGCCATAATGTTTCTAACATAAGGGATTATACTCAGTCAACATATTTTTCCTACATGTATCAAGGTATATCTACCCAAGATAGAAGTAATTTCAAATCTTCTTGTTCCCAAAACTTAGAAGGATGTTTGCCATTTCTTGGGGCATGTTGGTTACTATCTCTTCTTTATTGAAAATTTCACTAAGATTGTGTCACCTTTATTTTTATTACCTTCTAAAGATGAATAATTCTCTCGGACTAATTAGTGTTAATTTATTTTTGAAGCCTTAAAAGAAAAGTTGTCAGTAGCACCAGTTTTGAGGGGGGACAAATTGGTCCTTTCCTTTTCATGTATCTATATATGATGTAGATACAATGATTGGAGTAATGTTTGAGAAAAAAGAGGAGCAACGACCTTATGCTATTTAGTTTATCAACAAGAACCTTGCCCCTATAGAATTAAACTATAAAGTAAGTTCCTTGTTGTGGTCCATGATATTCATAAATAATGTCATTATATAATTGGCTATCCTATATTTGTGAATAATAACCATATTTCATTCACTATTTGATGAATAAACCTATTACTAATGGTAGAGTAATGAGATGGTTGTTGTTTTTACAAGAATTTAGCATCACTATCCTTGATAAACTAGGAAAGAAAAATGTCATTGTTGACTTCCTTTCTAGACTCACCAATTGATCCAAATTGGATTATTATATTATTTTTAATATATCTCAATACTTTTTGGGTGGAAAAAATGGAGGAATCAACTTGCAGGGCCATTTCGACGGTTGGTGCAAATTTTGATATTTGGGTGCAAAAAAACGTTTGAAATCTTTCAGATCCATTTTGAGGCATCAAATGACAATTTTTTTGGTCCAAACCTTATGGAGGAAGATTCTATAATTTACAAGCCGATAGCTTTCAAATTGTGCAGAACGTTCATCAATCAGAGTTTGTATGAGAAAGATATGCCTCTCGCAAGTTGACCTACCATATTGATCATCATGGTGCGAGTGGATGCCACGTAAGCCTCCATTACTTAGACATGTGGGACTAGTCATGCAATAGATTTTCTAATAACATTCTAAAAGTTCCAAAACCTTATCACAATTGAGGGATAAGGAAGTAAAAACCCTACCCCTAGATGGCTATCGGGCTATGTTAAATATCGTGCCAGCAGGAGGAGAAGTGGTTCCATTCTTTTGCATTGTATCTTGTTCCATAGTTGAGAAAAACATATGAGAGTGGTATTCTATGAGCATAATCGAGGAGGGGAGATTCTTTAGCAACCATGAAAGTCATAGGTCAAAGGCAACTCCATAGACAGTGCCTCTTTCTTTGTACTTGCATCATTTCTATACCAGAGAAAAGAGAGCAGAGCAACTTCACCTTCTAGCAAGGTTTTCTTCCATATTGGGTTTCCCAGGTCATATATTGTGTTTATTTGTGGATGGTGTGATTTTATTTTATTGTTGTATTTTTTCCGCATTTTATCTATTTCATGCATAAGAAGAAAATCGATCATTAAATATTCTGGAAGTCTAAAGGAAAAATAACCTTAATAGTAAATATTTCAGTATTTTATTAGATATGTTGTGACAAACTGTTCCAGTGGAATATCCACGACAATTTATAGATCACCAATGATGGGGATAGAATCCCTATTGAAGATGTTTTTCTCGATGAACGTTTATGTACATTATCTACTAACACACCATGGTTTGCAGATATTGCTAACTATTTAGCTGCAAGATAGGTTCTAAAACATCTCTCAATGAATGAGTGATAAAGGATCATCTAGCAGAGTGCTATGTACGCTTGGGTTTAGGGTCACCTCTTCCACATAGGATCGAATCTCATAATACATTTTTTTGTTCAAGAAGATGACATCCATGACATCCTTAAAGCATGTCATGATGGGCCTTGTGGAGGACACGTCTCTAACAAGAGTTTTTCACATATGTTGTTACTATTGTCCTAGAAATTTTTGGAATTCTAAGAAGTATGTGAAAAGCTATGATAGTTGTCAAATAATGGGACAACTTGTATAGTATGATGAGATACAACTAAAAAATCAACTTATGGTGGAGCATTTTGAAAAATGGGATTTAGATTTCATGCGGTCTATCCATCCAAAAGCAAAGTACCTATCTTGGTTTTGGTTTTTACTAATTATGTGACCAAATGGGTTGGGTTGAGGAAAAATCATTTCCATGAACAACATAATAGGCTATAACTAATTTTCTCTAATATGAGAAAAGTTTTGTTCAATTTGGAGTGCCTCGAGATATTGTCACGAAGCCTGGAAGGATTGGAAACGCCTTCATCTCACTACCAACACCATACGCTTGGTGTTATTAGCAATTTTGAACATGCCTACTATGTTGGTTTTTAAGAGTGTAACTTATTTATGTCACATTTCTTTAGAAAAAAAGGATTTGGCACATTTGGTATTCATTTAATGATTTTTCTTTTAAAAATTAATATTAAAAATTTGTTTTTTTAGTGTAATATAAATAATTCATATCATTAATCATGTTTAATATGATTTTTTATAAAAAAAAATAACTTATTTATGTCACATATTTTACATTTTGTATTAATTTAAAAAAAATTATTTTAAGAAAATATTATGGATTTAATTTTTGTGTGTAATATAAATAATGCATATAATTAATTAAATATAATGTTAATTTTTAAAGAAATAAAATATTAAAAAAGAATTTGGCACATTTTATATTCTTTTAAAAATTAATATTATAAATTTGTTTTTAAGTGTAATATAAATAATTCATATCATTAATTATGTTTAATATGATTTCTAGAGAAATAACCTATTTATATCACATATCTTTTAAAAAAGATTTGATACATTTTGTATTAATTTATAAATTTTTATCTTAAGAAAATACTATGGATTTAATTTTTGTGTGTAATATAAGTAATGCATATCATTAATTAAATACAATGTTAATTTTTAAAGAAATAAAATATTAAACATTATGTATTATTCCTCTAAATTAAACTTTCCAAAAAATAATTATCAAGAGTTTTACAACCTGAACAATTACTTTTCTAATTTCAATTTTAATTTCACAATTTAATGTGATTTGATTAAATCGTTTATAATATATATATTTTTAAACTAGAACATCCACTGCATGAAACTAAATAGTTCACTCACAGTAGGAAACATGCATATTTAAGTAGCAAGTAGGTTGTTAACCTTAGTTGAATTTATTATATAACATGTCTTTTATCTAAGATAATTTATAACCCTAACAAACATGCATATTTAAGTAGCAAGTAGGTTGTTAACCTTAGTTGAATTTATTATATAACATGTCTTTTATCTAAGATAATTTATAACCCTAATGACAATTGTTTATAAAAAAAATAATTTTCAAAGTTTCATTATTGTAGTGGTTATTTGGATTTATTAGTATTTAATTTTTTTTATAAATTTTTTTAATGCAATTATGACCAAATGAATATGTACTTCATCCATATCAATGTCTAAACTAAAATGCATTAGTCAAATATATTTGACATTGTTATCAACTATACAATCAACATTAGGGGTAAATCCAATGACCTTGGTGAGAAACATATTGTCTTCCACATAGTAGGGTTACATTCAACCATGGTGTTAGGGTCCTAACCCGCACATAGGTAGATTAATATATTCAGATATAATAAAGGTCAATATTAATAAGGCCTTTCAATAAAATAGAATAAGGCGGATGTAAGAAGACCTAATAGAAGCTTCCGCTTCTAGAAGGATCTTCCTCTAGATGCTTCTCTTGATAGATATTTTGTATAAATAAGGGTCGAGGGTATGAAAACCCTAGCTTGGAGATTATTGTAACAGAGCGTTGCTCGATTGGAGGTTGCCCCCTCAAAGAGGCTTGTGAACATTACTTTCTGAATCAAAGTGTTATTTCTATTGTTGTTCTTATATCATTTATGTGTTACTGTGGAGATTATGTTGGATATTTTACTGTTATTTTGCCATTTCTAGCATTTTATTTCTATTCTGCATATTTTATATATCTGGTATCTTGCAAGTGGTATCAGAGCACTTTCCTTGGCAGAAATTGTGGGAATTTTTTTTTTCAAGGTAGAGACATATTCCGACGTCTTTAAACCACATAGATCTGTCATTACGTGCATAAAACCGCGGTTGAGGGATTCATACACGCAAGAAATACAAGTGGTTCTTAAGCACACATCTGTTGGCCACCCTTGTAACCCCTGTTGGTACCCCTTCGACTGCTAGCACATCAGACATCACTTGTGTACGAATCGACCTAGATTTCATGAAGCCCTCTTTAGATAAACCTATCGGTCATCGAACTGTTATAGTGTCACCGAGAACAACACTCAGGAAGATACTCTCTAGTACCTGGGTAGTTGGGTAGTACGGCTAAGGGTACAGTCTATCCTCCTTAGTTAGTGCCCTAAGATATTGGGCCGAGTATTACTGTTGGACCCCGCACGTATATCAGAGAGCTATAGCACAGGGCAAACCCTTGTCTGTAGAACCCTTGAATACCTAACTCTTGGGGGACAGAAACATAAACGAATTAAAAACAGACCAGATCTATTTCCGTGCAACTGTGTTCGGGTTGCCAAGTAAATACACATCTCTTTCTGGTTAAACATTTGGGAATTTCATCACTGCAGTATTCTTTAGACCAGAGTATAACTCTGCAGGTGTAAAAAAAAAGGGAGTCTGGAATTTTTTTCACCATTATTTGAGACCTATTCCATTGGATTCATCTCTCTTCCCTTATCACTTTCATCCATATCATTTTTAGACAAAATTTTTGACCCCACCCGGCCCTTTTTAGTTCACCCATCCTCATGGACCATACATGTAGCCAAGACCTGGAAGCTCGCTTCAACACCATGCAATCCGGTTTTCTAGAAACCCAAAAAGAAGTAAAACAACTCAATGCTACTATTGCCTCCATCGATTCGTCCATCAATGCTACCATAAATACAACCATGCAGACCTCAATGGAGGAAGTCAAACAAGAACTTACCACCCAACTTGAATCTGTCTTTTCAACACTCTACACCAAACTGAAGATCCCTACAGATGACCATTTCTCTGAAGCACATCCAAAGAATGAAGGCCAAACTTCCTCCCATCCCCATACCTTTCAGTCCCATCACTTTCAAAGTGACATACGCCTTCCAAGGGTGGACGTGACCAAATTTGATGGCTCGGACCCCACTGGTTGGGTAACCCAAATGGAACATTATTTCTCTTTATATGGAATTATCGATGACTTGGCCAAACTCCGGTATGGTGTTCTCCATCTAGATCAAGAACGTTGGCAATGGTGGCAATGGAGAAAAACTTCCCGTCAAGGGTATATTGCTTGGACCCAATTTTTGATTGAGCTTTATGAACGCTTTGACATAGACACCAACCATTTGGGCCATTTGACAAATTTGAAGCAATCTGGAATAGTAGAAGACTTCATAACTGCCTTTGAACACCTGGCTTTTCGAACAGAGGGCATGACTGATGCTTTCTTTCGAGAATGTTTTATTAGTGGCCTCAAGGAGGAGATTCGGGCCCATGTCCTCATGGCTCGCCCCTCGATTTGTGTGGAGGATACTAAAAGAGCTAAAGAAGCACAACAGGTGGTATCATCTCAAAATTGAAAACCCTCCTTTATCCCCCGCCCTAAACCCGTCACTCCCCCTACTCCATCCACCCCATTAAAAGTCAAAAAATTGACCAGGGCTGAAATGGTTGAACGCCAAGTCAAAGGCCTTTGTTATAATTGTGATGACAAATATTTCCCGGGCCACAAGTGTAAGGAACAAAATATTTTTATGGCCATCTCTGAGGACATTTCAGAAGAGGATGTTGAAACTCCCCTTGTGTCTGAGTCACCTGAAATCACTGACATAACCCCTCCCTCAGACCCTCACGAAGTAGAACTCGTCATTTCCCTCAATGCTCTCACTGGTTTTTCCACTCCCCAAACCCTCAAGTTAATCGGTTACATCAAGCATCGGAAGGTCATCATTCTGGCTGATAGTGGAAGCACCGATAATTTTATTCATCACCTCATTGCCCAAGAAACTCATTGCTACATCCATGCTGTCAATAATTTCCAAATCATGATTGCCAATGGTGGTTCCATGAAATGTGGAGGGCACTGTGAAAATGTGTGTCTCCAAATCGGTGACTACCACCTAAAATCCCACATGTTTTCTATCGACATGGGTGGTTGTGACATTGTGTTGGGTGTTGACTGGCTAAGAACTTTGGGTCCCATTCTCATGGATTTTAAGGCATTAACCATGAAATTCGACCAGGAAGGCCACCAATATAAATTACAGGGCATCATTGTTGGTTCACCTGAGGTCATTACTTCCCATCACATGGAAAAGATGCTAAAAAAAGTTCATTCTAGTGTCATTGCCCAACTCCATGCCATTCAAGAAACATAAATACCCTCGGTGCCGCATGACCTCCAAGCTCTCCTTTCTAAACATCAAAGGGTATTTTCCACTCCCCAAGGCCTCCCTCCTTCCCACGGTGTTCATGATCATTCCATTCCCCTTGTACCCGGAAGCCTTCCTCCCAATATCCATCCATATCGCCACCCCTTCTCACAAAAAAATGAAATTGAGAAAATGGTCCAGGAACTCCTTCATGCAGGCGTTATCTTCCCTAGTACGAGCCCTTACTCTTCTCCTATAGTAATGATCCTGAAGAAAGAAGGTTCTTGGAGAATGTTTCCTGACTTCCATGCCCTCAACAAACTGACTAGTAAAGACAAATTCCCCATTCCTGTCATTGATGACCTCCTGGATGAATTGAGTGGCGCCCAATTATTTACCAAACTTGATCTTCGCTCGGGCTATCACCAGATACGTATGAAATAGGAAGACATTCCCAAGATGTCCTTTCTCACTCATGAGGGCCACTATGAGTTTTTGGTCATGCCCTTTGGCTTGTGTAATGCTCCCTCCACCTTCCAAAGCCTCATGAATCATGTCTTCCATCCCTTTCTCTGTCATTTTGTCTTAGTTTTCTTTGATGATATCCTCATCTATAGCAAAACCTAGACCGACCATCTTACTCATGTGGATCAAGTTCTCCATCTCCTCTCCCAGCACCAACTTTTCCTGAAACAATCCAAATGTGCTTTTGGTGCCTCAGAAGTAGAATACTTGGGTCATCTGGTTGGCAAGGATGGCGTCCGGGTGGATCCAAAAAATAGTGAAGCTATGCAATATTTCCCTCACCCAAAGACTCTCAAAAGGTTGTGTGGATTTATGGGCTTAACAGGGTATTATCGCAAGTTTGTTAAGAACTATGGAAAGATTGCAGCACCTCTCACTGCTCTCCTAAAAAATAACTCTTTCACTTGGACTCCAACTGCTGCTCAAGCTTTTCAAACCTTGAAGACGGCCATGTGCACCACTTCGGTTCTGGCCCTTCCTGATTTCACAAAGACCTTTGTGTTGTAATGTGACACCTCGAGGAAAGGAATCGGCACTGTCCTTATGCAAGAGGGTTGACCTTTGGCCTTCACCAACAAGCAACTGTCTGAAAGGAATCCGGGAAAACCCATTTATGAAAAGGAAATGTTGGCTATTTTGCATGTCATTGAGCTGTGGCGCCCTTATCTCTTGGGGAAACACTTCCAAATCAAGACCAACAATCAAAGCCTCAAGTACTTTATGGAACAACGCATTTCCTCCCAGGAGCAACAAAAATGGGTGACTAAGATCTTTGGTTATGATTATGAGATCATTCACAAAAAGGGAAAAGACAATGTAGTGGCGGATGCAATGTCCTGAAAATATGAAGAAGAAGGATCCCTTTTTTCTCTTTCCTTCATTGTACCCGATTAGCTCCAAGCTATGTGATAGGAATGGCTTCAAGACCCCAAAAATTTTCATTTGATCCAGCAATTGCAGAGCAAGGCTCAGGCTCCCCCAGGGTACTCTTGGCTACAGGATGAGCTTTGATACAAAGGTCGTTTGTATTTAAGTAAACAATCAAAGCTTAAATCCATGGTAATTTCTAAGCTTCATGCTACACCCACAACGGGGCACTGAGGGTTCACCAAAACATATGACAGAGTCAAACGTTCTTTTTTCTGGGATGGTATGAAACAGGACATCCGTAATTTTGTAGCTGAATGTGAGGTGTGTCAACGCAACAAGGGAGAAATAGTCAAATCTCCGAGCACACTACAACCGCTTCCGATTCCATCATCTATTTGGAAGGATATCTCTATGGACTTTATTATCGGCTTACCCAAATCAGGGAATAAATCAGTCATAATGGTGGTTGTGGATCGCCTTTCCAAGTATTCTCATTTCTGTGCTCTTCAACACCCATTTACTGCATCCACGGTGGCTCAAATTTTCATGGACCAGGTCTTCAAGCTTCATGGCATGCCGCACTCTATTGTTTTTTATCGTGACCCAACTTTCACAAGCAATTTTTGGCAAGAATTGTTTAAGCTCGAGGGCACCCAATTGCATCTCAGCACAACTTATCATCCCCAGACTGATGGTCAAATGGAAGTTGTCAACAAGTGTTTGGAAACATATCTGAGGTGTTTTGCTTCTGAAAAACAAAATCAGTGGGTTCAATGGCTACCCCTAGCCGAATGGTGGTACAACACTTCCTACCATATAGCTACTTGCACGACTCCTTTTGAAGCAGTATATGGACAGAATCCACCTTCAATTCTCTCATACTTACCAGGTACCTTGAAGGTCCAGGCAGTTGACCAAACACTTACAGTTCGAGAGGATATTCTTCGTACCCTTAAAGAGAACTTGATCATGGCACAAAATTGCATGAAGCAACAAGCAAATCAAGGTCGCTCTGAACGTCAATTTGCAGAAGGGGATCAGGTGTTTCTGCGACTGCAACCATACAAGCAAAATTCCCTTAAGGCCGAGCATTGTCAGAAGCTAGCACCCAAATTTTATGGTCCTTATACAGTTCTCAAATGTGTGGGACAAGTCGCATATCAGTTAGCTCTGCCTAGTCAGTCGAAGCTACATCCAATTTTCCATGTTTCATGCTTAAAGAAGGTGATTGGAGATCGGTGCCAAATTCAAACCAACCTTCCTTAGTTCGCTGAAGAAGGATCCATTTGGCTACATCGAGAAGCAGTTTTGGACCAGCGTGAGCATCGCCTACGTCAACGAACCATCAAGGAAGTGCTAGAACAGTGGAAAGATATGAATCTATCAGATGCCACTTGGGAACCAGCTACCATTCTGTAGCAGTTTCCTCATCTCAAGCCTTGGGGACAAGGCTGTTTTTAAGGGGGCAGACATGTTAGGGTCCTAACCCGCACATAGGTAGATTAATATATTCGGATGTAATAAAGGTCAATATTAATAAGGGCTTTCAATAAAATAGAATAAGGCAGATGTAAGAAGACCTAATAGAAGATTCCGCTTCTAGAAGGATCTTCCTCTAGATGCTTATCTTGATAGATATTTTGTATAAATAAGGGTCGAGGGTATGAAAACCCTAGCTTGGAGATTATTGTAACATAGCGCTGCTCGATTAGAGGTTGCCCCCTCGAAGAGGCCTGTGAACATTTCTTTCTGAATCAAAGTGCTATTTCTATTGTTGTTCTTATATCATTTTTCTGTTATTGTGGAGATTATGCTGGATATTTTTCTGTTATTCTGCCATTTCTAGAATTTTATTTTTGTTCTGCATATTTTATATATCTGGTATCTTGCACATGGCCACCTATAGTTAACTATCGTAAACTATAGTCAATTGTATTTTTGATTGGTCATTATGTTAGCTGTTAGTAGCCAATTAGTGGGGTAATATCAATCATGGGAAACTATATGAAATAATGGGTAATCAAGGTCAATCATGGTCATCCATATCCAACTATGGCCAATCAAAGTCAAACATCAATATTTGGATTAGGGTAGGGAGTTATATGGATAGTCGTGTCAACCTTTGACATAATAGGGATACATTCAACCATGGAGGCCTATAGTGAACCATGGTAAATGATATCAACCATATTTGTTAGTGGTTTTATTTTAGGGATTCAACCATGATATACCAAGGTCAAATATGGTTAACCATAGTCAATCATCATTACTAGTTAAGGGGTTAGTGTGTTATTAGCATCAATGATTGGCATAGTAGGGCTATATTTAACCATATAAACCTATGTGATAACTATTAGAAGAATTAATTCAAGGAAAATCACATACCAAGTTCCAAATTTGATTTCACAACTTAAGAAAAAAAATTACATTTGAGTATGTAAATTTTCACAATTAATAATAATGTGTTAAACTATTTAGAAATAAACTATGTGTAGGTTTATGAAATGTCCATAAACCTACACACAATTTATTTCTAGAAAGTTTAACAAATTAAATTTGGTTAAATAATTTATAATAAACTTATATGTGTTATAGCAAGATTTGCCTCACCATTGCTATCTTGCACAAAGGGCCGTTTCCCATTTCCCTATGCAGACTTGTCATCCTTTTTTGATGAATCCAAAGCTAAAAATACATATTTTTCCACATATACACACCCTATATACTACACAACATGCGTATACACAGGTTGCTCCACTACAACCCGCGTACATCGGGATTTGTGCAAAAAATAAAAAAAATGAAGTCCGGTTTCCATGTCACAACAGGACATCTTTGATCCTTGGTCTTCCATATACTGGAAAATTTCCGACTCGGCCCTTCAACTGAATTTTGAAGGCTATAAGAACACAATTTCGAGATATGGAAAAGAGGAGAAAGCATTCAACTTTGAGAGCAAAGTTACTCTAGAGAAATTACTTCATATTGAGTCTGCATCCCTTTGTCCCTCAAATCTGAACACATTGTTCAGCCCCCAAGCTCTTTCCCTATTGCTGAGAGAACCAGATTGTCTCTTCCTATGATCTTTCCTTTGGTGGAGGATTGAAGTGGTGGAGGCCCAGTTGGAAGGAACTTGGTTTTTTGGTTTCGAACCGTGCCGACACGGAAGTCTATAATGTTTTCGCTTCTACTGATCATTTATTAATAGAAATACTCCTTTCCTATCCAATTGTATCGTGCAAATATATGATTATTATCCATGGGCATATTTGTAATGTTTATTAATGGATTATGTTATCTAATGTGCTAACCCCTTTACATTATCACTATATACTTTCTCTTCTTGTTTCTTGAGAACTTGTTGTAGGTACAAAGCTTTGGGTCAAAGTGCTCAATGGTGGAACATCATCAAATGTTGGAACGAGGTAGGTTTATTTCTTATCTCACTTGCACATTGGTTTATATAGTATATGTTGGAATTGAGTATATTTCTGCAGTCATACCTGTCTGTTGTGGCTTACCCTGGCCATAGAGAGTTTTTCCCTCGTAACAGAATTGGCAACTCCACTGGGGAGAGATCTTCTTTCTAAGGGTTGAAGTAATTTTTCTCCTTTCATTTCTCTTTTTCCTTTGTGGTTCTTGTCATATCATTGCTTGACAGATTTTCTTCACTCTGGGTCTGAGTTTTCAGCCTTTCTACCCTTGCCTAGCCTTGTTTTAAAGCCTGTATGCGCTCTATTGCCTTGATAGTCATGTACACATGCATGTTGTCTCACTACGAGCTGTGTATATACACTATGTTTCCATGAACAGTCGTGTACACCTTATTTCCTTTCTTGGTTGCTTGGTTTGGTGGTTGTTGTGTGGGACTTGATGATTGTTGAGCCTTCTTAGGTCTGTGTAGTGTCTGTTGAGATTCTCTGGGTTGACAGGAAACCCCGTTTGGAATTGAATTTTTGGGTGTAGTATTTCTCATCATTTTTCATTTTTTATTTGTCCTTGAACTCTGGGTTGTTGCTTGGCTTCTTGGTATTCTTATTGAGTTATTTCATTGATACACAGTAGGATTTATATATCGGGTTGCTTATTAGTCCATGCATTTTCTTTTTAGTATATTGAATATACAAAAAAAATAGGCATTTTACATTGCTTGGCATTTTTGTCTTTTGAATCTTTATCATTAGCTTAGTGCATTTAGTGAAAGATTGCATTTTTCTTCTGAATTGCAGAGTTGAAATTGAAAATTGCATTGTTTTATATGCATATCATTCATTGAAAAGTTAATATTATACTTTGCATTATATTCATATTCATTTTCTTGCAAAGTTGTAATATCATGAGTTTCACTTCCATACCTTTTTGAGTAATCACGACCAATAAAATTTACGCTTTAAACTAAAATCGATTAGTCATGATTTTATTTTTAGGGTGCACAAACTAGTCTAGGATTTAGTGCCTTGAGATAGGATTTTGTGAGTAAAATTCTCCATGGAAATTAAATCAACATGTGTGTCTGAGACAGGGAGATGAGAAGTCCATTGTATAATTGGTAAGATCAGGAGGCTCCGCTCACACCAGAGCTAATCATGAGGTCACGCAAATTTATTTGAAGGGATAACCCTCGGATACTCGCCTAGAGTCAGATATATTTTTGTGGATTTATTCGTATTTGGGGATCTTGATAGTACCCATACCTCTGTGAGAGGTGGTGCTTTCAAGGTTTTGGGCTTTTCTACTCTGCCCATACGGTAATCCAGACTTATGACTGATCGTCTGTGCATAGGTTATATAGTGGTTTATTAGTTTCTTGACTTAGGTATCTCATAGGCTACTTGTAGGGGTTATTCTGCTTGTACCCTGGGTCAGATATGGTTTGGAAAACACACAACCTTTATGGAGGATTACCTCTCTAGGGGGATCTGACCGACTAGTTTTTAAGCCCACGAGGGCCCCTATAATTGATTATGTTACCTCCAAAATTTAGCGGGGAGTCTTAGGTCCCTCTTGGACGAGACATACCTTCTTTAGCGAGGGAGGCCACTCAGCCACTTTAGCCTGTTTGCATGCATATTGGTCGTTTGACTTTTTGGTATGATATTTGACTACTAGTTGGCCTTAGAAGTCTCTTTTGGGTGTCATCATCATGGATAGTGGAGTTTCTTTTTCTCCCTCATTGACTACTACCCATCCCATGATGCCTACTCATTTCATGGGGACGTATCCTTCCTCCTTTTACAATGGTATGCATAACTACAACACTCAGTCCATGCCTTGGGTCTCTAGTAATTTTTCTGTTGATATGCCTTCAATCGTTCAATCCTCTCCCTGGTTCACATATATGAATCCTAGCATTGGATTCGTGGGCATCATGGCTCCGATACCTACTTATTCGTTTGATATGATTTGTGTCCCCATGGGAGGTTGGAACCTTCCCCCTTATGGATCTAATGCTAGCTATGCTCTTCCAGGGGCCAGTGATCAGATGGGGACTTATCCCACTTATTATGCCCCATCCACACATCTGTTGTCTGCCATGTCGGTTCCTTCGAACACCTTTTCCATGACAGGCCTTCAAATACCTCTAGGTATTTCGTATGGGGAAAATCAATTTTATGGTTCGAGCTACCCTCTTTATGGGACCCCTTCACAAGGGGGAAACATATATCATCACTCAAATAATTCTTATCCGATCTCGGTCCCTTCGCAAACCTTAATGATTATGCCCATCCAAACCTCTTCAAACCATTTTAGCGAAACCTACCACCCTTCTGGGCAAGGACAGGGGGTATACTAGGATTCTTCCTGGACTACAATGTTTCAAAACCAATCTTTCCCCGGACCTTAGCATCAAATGCCACAATCTACTGCTAGCCCAATAATTATCAGTCACATTGGTGCTCCATCACCAACCTCTGCCAGTAATGTCGGAGATGGGTCCACATTTTCTACAAATTATGTCGACAACTCGCACCCAACCTCTACCAATTATGTTGGGGGCACCATCATATTCACCCCAAATCATATTTGTGTCACATCTCCAAAATCTATTCATCATGAAGGAGAATATTCTCTTCCCTCTCCTAGTCATGATGGGAGCCTATCACCAACCATCGTAAACAATCTTGGGGGCATCAAGAAGCCTAGACGTCTCTGACGTAATCCTAAATTCCTTTGCAAGAGTTGTGAAGGAGGTCACCTTACTCGTTTGTGTCCAGCTACTACCGGGATACCAAAAGTGTGGGGCTCACCCAAGAGCCCTTCAGATTCAGAGGCATCCATGGTCTCTCCTCACGCCACTTCTCCTTTGATCGTCTTGGTGGTTCCACTGCCACAATACCCTCCCGACCTCACCCCCTTTGTTGAGGGTGAAGCGTCTCTTGTCCCCATTAATATGCATCCTCTTCAACCTATAATTGAAGAAGTGGTCACACCAGTGCAATCTTTGGTCAATCCTACTCTCCCTAAAGCGAGTGATGTGTCCTTCAATCACATCGTCAACATTCCTAATCCTACTCCTTCTGAATGAGAGAGATTTATTCTTCCCCCGAATTCTCTCCCTCCAAGTCCTAATGAGGTTCCCTTCGATTGGGACAACCTGATGGGGAATCCCATACCCCCACATATGTCTTTTCCAGCAAGATACATTATTCGAGCCATCACAGAGACTATATACTCTGTCAGCACTTTCTCCTCCTCGACTTGGAGAGCTTTGGGTTTTGCCAAGCTTTTGTCCAGGGATGATTTTAAGGATTGAAATTTATTTTAAAATTTAGAAACCTTGGCGAATCTTACTAATCCTTCATATGCCAACTATAAATGATTGATGATATTTTTGTAAAATCATTTAAATTTCTAAGGATTTTATATAGTTTTTATAAAATTTTGGCAATTTTTAAGGTAAAATAATTTTATCCTATAGAATTTGGGAGAATCTTTTTTAAAATAGCGAATCTCATTTTTGGAAAAAACATGGAAAATTAGCCCATGAGCGAAATTTAGCCCCTAAAATCATCCTTGCTTTTGTCAGCTATCCTTAAGATACTGACCTTCCGCAGAAGACCTGTATGGGAGCCTTGTCCTCCTCCTTTACATGTTGATTAGAACAACAAAAATGAGTCTTAGTTAATCTATTTTCCGACTCGTATAAAAACCAAAAAGATTTCCAAGTGATTTGTCCCTTTCACACTTGTTAAATTGTATTTTAAAGGTCATGAGTCTTAGTTAATCTCTTTTATGACTCGTTACCAAAAATAGAAAAGATAGTCGAGTGAAATTGTCTCACTCGTAAATTGTATTTGAAAAGATGTCTATTTGGCACAATTTTACCCTTTTTTCACACCAAGTAGACTAGAAGACATAAAAAAGGACATTTTTCGGCGTTAAGTTGTGATTGTATCTCATACCCTTGCTTGCAGTATTGAGCCTTTAGCCGGTTCTCGCTTTGCATTATAAACCATTTCCTAAGCAATTTTTGCATCCTCAACCAAGCAAAGTGATCTAAAAATGAAGAAGACTTGAAAAACTTGAAAACTTATTGCAAGTGAATGTTATGTGTTTAAAGAAAAAGGATCAGTTTGCAACACATAAATTAAGGATTACTTATGAAAATTATACATAGACAGCAGCATAATCAATGAACATAAACACATAAGCACAACAATTGATAAAGGAGTTCACCCCTTTTATGGGCTACATCTCCTGGTCCAGCTTCCAATGGATCATTATTATTAATTGCTCAAAAAGTGCTCAAACACATGTCTTACAATGCTCAAACTGACAAACCGACTGCTCCAATGGCTTCAGAGCGTTCCAAAACCCCTGTCTGGGCTCTTTCGGCACCTCAATCGATCGAAAAATGAAGAAGTTATGCCTCCTGGAAGTCCCTCCTTCAAGCTTGTTGTCTCTGCATCTACAAAACGCACCCTTCTTCCATGAACCTGGCTCACACGCATTATATGGCGTAAAAACCCAGCACCAGGCGCAACCGCGCCAACAGTGCAAACCGTAGAACGATTAAGGGCGCGCCAGCCCCTAACTGCCTCGGCACCTGGGCGTATGGCGCATATGACCGCATGCTTGGCAAATAAGTGGTTAAGTCATTGCAACGGGTGTAACCTCCCGTGCTCTGGATTAGGGTCACATGGAAAAACATATACAGACTCCCGCGACCAGGGGCTATGCACGCCAACCATTACAACCACACGTATAACACATACACCATGGCCATATGCAATGACTATATGACCACAGGCCGGGGCTAAGCCTCGGCCCGACCCCCCGCCCAATATACAAAAGGGTAAACATAAATATTTTTAAACGCATATACATAACAAGCAATAACTTGTGGCCCATT
Organism: Picea engelmannii; assembly: GCA_009831015.1. Taxonomy (NCBI): domain Eukaryota; kingdom Viridiplantae; phylum Streptophyta; class Pinopsida; order Pinales; family Pinaceae; genus Picea; species Picea engelmannii. Next base: position 42,743 of record ML812113.1, read on the forward strand.
GCTCGGGCGGTCGTGCGAAGGCGCTCGAAGGTGTGGGAGGTCCGGGGGTCGAACCCCGCAGACTCCACCATATATTTTACATAACAACATAAACCAAATAATGAGTGACATGTGGCACCCACTGATTGGGCCACATGTCCTCATACCATTTGCCACCAACGGACACGTGTCAGCTCTGGATTCGACAACTGTCAACCAACCAAAATCTGCCACGTCACCCCTGTACGACTTGTACGGTCCTGCCACATCAGACCGTACGGACTGTACAGACTGGTACAGTCAGCATCAAATTTTTTTGCATGTTTGGCTTGACGAACAGATCGTGATATCTTCTCCATACGGAGTCCATTTGACAAAGTAAATATACCGCCGGAATCAGGAAGATGAGACAGACGCAATGGAACTGCTTTCGTCACATTTCGAGCACTTTGAAATTTGAGCAAAATTTGATCCCCTGATCACACCTCCCCATTGGGAATATTTTGGACCTCCAAAAGACTATCTCAGTCTATGTGAAGATGAGGGTATAGTTCCCTCACCCTTCCAACCTCAATCCACTTGGCCTTGCTTGGATTCGTCCCTTTAAGACCAATTCGCAAATACTCCACATTTCCTCACTTCGAAGTTCGCATTCTCCTGTCAAGGATGGTGTCTTCCTGCAGTTCTATTAGATACTCTGGAGAAAAATCATCTATGGAAGGAATCTGAACATGCTCTCCTTGATCATCAATCAATGGAGGCTCATACAACTTCAAATTCT
>ML812113.1:80160-101662 GCA_009831015.1 Picea engelmannii
GACCTCAAGTCAATCTTGGAGAAAATTGTAGCACCCCTTAATTGGTCAAACAAGTCATCGATCCTTGGCAAGGGATACTTATTCTTTATGGTCATCTTATTTAGTTTCCTATAGTCTATGCACAACCTAAGTGTGCCATCCTTATTTTACACAAATAAGACCGGTGCTCCCCATGGAGACACACTAGGTCGAATGTAGCCTTTGTCCATCATTTCCTTTAGTTTTAGCTTGAGCTCAACTAGCCCTGGTGTGCTCATTCTATAAGGTGTTCTAGACACTGACAGTGCTCCTAGTGCAAGTTTTATTCATAATTCAATATCTCTTCTTGGAGGTAGACCTGGTACCTCTCCTAAAACACATCTCTATACTCTCTTAATATGGGATGGTCTTCTAGGTTGGGTTTATTGTTCTCAACAAAGTCCAACACTTGTATTTCATATAAAGGGCATCCTTTTCTACAACACTTGTTCACTTGAAGGGATGATATTTGTCTCACCGAGATAGGATTTTGAATCCCTTGTAGGGTTACCTTTCTCCCTTCTTCATGTTCACACTTCAAATTTTTATTGTAATAGTCCAACATGGTTTTATGGGAAGCCAACTAGTCCATGCCAATCAGCAGGTCATAAGATCCTAAAGGTAGTATGTTTAGAGTGGCTTGGGTGGGTAGTCCATTCATAATGAATGTACATGCTTGTATGACCTATGTTACCTTTCTTTTGGTTCCAATGGCTAGTTGAACCAACCATGATTTAACATGGTTAACCTGCTGCAATTTACATTTTTCAACAGTTTGAGGGGCAACATAACTCAAATTAGAACCTGGGTCAATTAAAAAGGAAACTATATGGTTTTTAATCATACCTTCCATTTCCACCACTGAAGCTTGGTGGCCATCTTTTCTATTATCCAAGGATGCATAAATTTGTGGCATGCTCCTAGCCACATCATTGATTGTGGTAGCCTCTTAGACATTGTAGACCCTCCTATTGTTCGGTTTCTTGTGTGGGAAATCCCTCAACAAATGTTCTTTTCCACAACCACACAATTTCAAAGGCTCTCGTTTTGTGTTATCAGTCTTACTTGGGGTTTCTCCGAAGGGTTTATTACAACTCTGGGATGGAAAATTCTAGTGATATACACTTCTACCAGGAAGGCTCATCTTAGAAACTTTTCCATGGTTCTTAAATCTTGAGGGTTTGAACCCCTTATTCTTGAATCCTGAACTACTTTTCTTCTTCTATTCCTCACGAGGTTCTGTCTTATTCTTGAATTTCTCATAGCAATACCTTGCCTTCCAGATAGTTTCTTCTAAGGTATCTGGCTCATCAAATTCAATTTTGTTCCTGAAGGACTGAGGAAGTACACTAAAGAATCGTTGTATATTTACCTTTTCATCCTTTATGTAGGGTACATACCTCATCATCTCGATAAATTTGTTGATGTATTCATCTATTGTTAGTTGTCCCACTTTGACTTCGTAGAATGCCTTGCCCTTCTCATCAAAGTATTTCTCTGGCGGATACTTCTTCTTGAAATATTTCTCGAATTGTTTCCATGAAACATCTTTCTCATGTGTTCCTTTAACATTCCTAAGTATTCCCACCAAATGGAGGCCTTTCCATTCAGGTTGAAAATGGCTATTCAAAACTTTAAATTTTAAGAGTATTCATGGAATCTGAAGTACTTCTTCAAGCCAAGAAACCAAACTTTTGCTTCTTCCCCTTTCTTAATTTCTCCATTTAAAGTGGGTGGTTTGGATTTCTTGAACTCTTCAGGGTCATGGATATTGGAATGTTTCCTTTTCTTTCCTCTCCTTTGGGAATGTGAACTAGTTTTTCTACTAGAGGATCCCTTGGAGTTATCAGTTTCCTGACCAGAGGATTATTCTGATGAGTGTCTCTTAGCTCCATGGTGGGTCTTCTTTGAGATGCTCCTCCTAGTGTGGCCACTTCAAGGGACATGCTTTCGTATCTCAAGTGGACTATGGGTTTTCTTCATATTTTGTTTGTCCACATGATTGGTTGTTGGTCCATGTTGCAGTTGCCTTTGTATATATGATAAGATTTGTAGTAGAATTGCATTAATTTCAGTTTTCTTTTCCTTCTCTTTTATCAGCCTTTCATTGTCAGCCTTACAACTCTATAATTGTGCCATGAGGCTTCTTACAGTTTTAGAAAAATCCAGAGGGGTTTCCACCGCCCTCCTTTCATCATATTCTTCATCTCTATTGTGGGATCCTTCCCCCAATTCATGGTGTTTCACCATCCTTTATGTTGTAGTTTTCCTGCGGTTCATCATTACAAGTGTCGCAAGTGTCGCAAGTGTCACAGATGTCATACAATCATATTGCTTATGTCGTGTCTCGAACGAAATCACAAGGAACACTTGAAGACACCCTCAAAGACTGGTTAAAGAAGGATATGTCATTTGATGAAGAGTACAAAGCCTTTTGCCTTGAGAAAAGCACTCAAAAATGAATTTTGAAGGGCAATGATTCCCCACCCACTGATAGGGAGTGCAAACGCTCCCTGACCTTCTTTGGGGGAGCATTGTAGCACTCTGTGCACCCTTCTGGAGGAGCGCTGGGATTTTTTGAGGAAATCTTGGGCAGCACTCCCCTACCCACTAGCAGGGAGTGCTAGCGCTCCTCTCCCTTATTTGGGGGACAAATGTAGTGCTCTGTGCACCATTCTGGGGGAGTGTTATGCTGTTGAGAAAATCACGGGAAGATCCCCCTTATCTCTGAAGTCAAATGGATTCGAATATTAGGTCAAGGCTGGATCTTAGGGAGGATCCACAACTGATGGAGAAATATCCTCAATCTATCCCAAGAATATCCAAGGTGGTTAGGCCTCTCCAAGATTATATAAGGAGGCCTTCTCATGGTGAAGGAGAGGGAGTTTTAGATATACCAAACTTATGATCTCATGAGAAGTGGTATTAGGATACATTGAAGGAATCAAACTTATGATCTCATAAGGGAGATAATTACTGAAGCATAGTCATTTTGTTTTTGGATCATTTGAGAAAGGGGTTGGACAAGGAGATCTTGGTGAGGCTGCTACATCTACATCAAAGGTCTATAAGTATCTCTATTGGGTTCTCATTAATACATATGCTTGGCCTGTTTCCTTCAAGATTGTGTATGCCTACATGAACTTGTCTTTAATGGATAGATATAGTTTCAAACTAATCATAGTAGAATAGGAAGCATGCTTTGTCTTTGATTGGATTGCAGGACCTGTTGAAGAGCTTGTGAATCAGAGCTCAACTTGGAACTGGGCGAGGAAAAACATTGTTAAAAGGTACATCTTCTTCCTCTTCTCTATAGATTAGTTTAGCTAGGTTTAAAGGGATGTCAGTGACCAAAGTTATCACCTTTCTATATTTATCTTAGAGATTTAGGATCCAAGAGGGAATCCACCTGTCTGTAGGGGGATTTTCCTGTAACAAAAATTGGCGACTCCACTGGGGAGCGAAGCTTTCAGTTTTGATTTCCTTCCTTGGTATTGTTTTTGGAATTTTCTCACCTTTATATCTTATTCATGTTGTGTTTCTAATTCTTAGATGTGTTGTTATCTCTTGGATTCATCTCATACACACTCAATTTCTGGATTTGCTTGATTTTTTTGAGTTCTGGACAATTTTTTGTTCTTCTGAGAGGCTAGCGCTCCCCTGCCTCTACAACCAGAGAGATAGCACTCCTTTGTAGGCTCCCATAGATCACTGCAACACTCTGGTACCCTTGACACTAGAGCGCTGGTCTTTTTTTGCTAAAAACCTTTTTGGGAGTTGATCTCCGAGTCTAGTTTTTTCTCTTTCATCTGCTCAGGGTTATTACTATCTCAGTGTGTCCTTGTTTTTGGCCTCCAACATTTTGATTTCTAAGAATTGATGATGTTTTATTTGAATTTTTGACATCTTTCTTCTTTACTTTGAGTCACTCTTCTTCCCTGAGATTTAGAGTTGATCTACTTCTTTTTCATTTTTCTGATTGAATGAAAGTTGTTGTAAGGAAATTCAAAGATCTATCCACTGTTCCATTTGATATTTGAGGTCATTTTTTCCAATCAATTCCTCTTGTATTTACTTATATTTCACCTCCTTTTAGATCACTTTTACTATTTGTTCATCATCCATTAGCCTTCTCCTACCTTCACTAACAATTTCACCAATTTGTATGCATTCTGGGTGAGTTTTTCTTCATTTTTTTGACTGTTTTTTAAATTTATGGGTGAATCAACGCCCCCCTGTAGGCCATGTAAAAGAGATAGAACTCCCCTACAGTGATTTAGGGAGTGCTGCAACACTCTATATCTTTGATACAGGGAGCGTTGGTCTCCTTTTTGGAGGAGTTTTTCCCTTTTCTGCTCAGATTTTCTCAGCTTGTTTTGTGGAAGTATTTACCCATACTTTGTGATTGGTTTGTGAAGTTATTTAGGTTGATATTTGTTTCTTATCACCCCTTATTGGATTTATTGGATCTTGAAACATTTTTCGAAATGTGAAATTTCCCTTTCTAGCTGCTTGTTTTGTCGGGACAATTTGAGTGATATCTCTTTCTCTCTGTATTTTCTTGGATTCTTCTCTACATCTTGTTGTAATCCTTGAATGTTTGTTAGTTTTTGAATCCTTGATTGAGTTCTTGTTATAAAAAGTTTCTACTTGTTTTCTTTCATACCTCACTGCCTTGAGTGCATGCTTTGTTTGTAGCCTTTTTGCTTCATGTCTTTTGCTTCTGCATAGGACTCTTTCTCCTGATTGAAAGTAGTAGAGCATCAAAGGATTTGTATTTACTTTCTTTATACATTATAATCAAACAAAGAATATAGATGCATTCTTGCTTTTGGGTAGTGAAACTAGTTTGGATTTGAAGTAGCGAAATTGCATGGTTTTTGGCATTTTTTAGTCTTAAATCTTAAAAAATTTCCCCCTCATGGCCCGGGGGGTGGAAAAAATCATGTATTGGTGTACAGTCTCTTTGACTCATTTCTTGAAGATATTGACATTGATGAGTTTAATAAAAATTTTGGGACATTATGCATTTGGGAATGATGAAAGGTTTCTCCTTCTCGTAATATAGCTTTCATCGAAGTGAAATATTTGCATTCTCATTTCTTTGCATTGTTTAGAGTCGGTCAAAACATCATTTAGTCCACTCCATGTTCCTCCTGAGTAAGCAACGACCTTAAAATCAAGCGCTAAACTAAAATTTATCAGACATTTTTACATTTTATGTTAGCAAACCTACATTATCTTAAGGTGTAGGGCTTTGGAATAGGTTGAAAGGATAACTTTCCAAAGCTGTCAAACAAACTTAACATCTTGCGATAGGAAGCGAAAATCCATTTTTTGTATAAGCTTACTGGGATCCCCCTCTCACACAGGGGTTATGCACGAGGTCGTGCTCAGGAGAGTTACAAATATTATCCCTCCATGGTTTAACCATTCGTAGTAGTCAGATCATATATTGGGGGTTCTTCTTGAGGTTCAACTATCTTCATTTGGTCTCGGTGCTTCGTGAATTCCAAATCCGTTTGGGGTCCTTTGGAGTTCTATCGGTCCACTTGTCCTCAGTTCTATTGAAGGATTTCAAACTTTTTATCCTGCCCATACGTTTGGACTGGACTGTCGATTGTACTCATCTAGAGACTGACTGCAAGTTGGTGACCTTAGTAGCCATAATCGTCAGGGTCTTACACAAGGTGACAGTGAAGGGAAGTCTCACTGTACCTAGAACAGATGTTGGTCAAACTCACTCGGGCTCCTTGGAGGGTAAATCCATAATTACTGCATGGAAGCTTGCACCAAGGCGTAAGTCTGTTAAGCAGGTTGCCAACATAACTGATCCACCAACTCTATCCCCGCTCCTTCCTATATTGATATCGCGATTTCATCACCAACTAGTGGTTTCATTGTGGCAAGTTTTGTTTGATTGATTGCTTCTTAGATTCATACCGTGTGTTGTTTTCTTTACTTAGTGGAACTTAGGTTGAGTCAGTGTTAATGGCATCAACTCCTGAGAGTACCAATGGAGGAACCCCTTGTCCCGGGGAACCTTTCACCTTTCCTTATTTTGGAAACATTGGTCCTCCATACATTGCCACACTGAGTCTTCTGGGACTCACCATCGGATTACCGATTTGGTTGTTCCCCACTCCAGTGATCTCGAATCTTCCCAGTGATTCAACTGCACCTAATGCTTCATATGTAAGTACACCACCCACACATCAACCTCATGTCGAATGTTTTCCTTCTTCACCCATTAAGTCTCCTTTCCTTTCTCCTTCTTCACCTAGTGAAAGCTCTAAAGTGAGTAGCCAGGTTGATAAGAAGAAGAAGAAACAGAAAGAGAAGAAGAAGAAGAACCTGAAAAGGACCAAGCCTCAAACCATATCAGATGTTGAATCCAAGCAACCAGCTACTATCAATCGTACTGGGAGTGTTGATGAGGTTGACAAGATTAAAACGAATAATCTGAAACCCAAATTCCCTTATAGTCTTTGTAAGGGTGACCACTTTCTGAGGGATTTCCTTGGTCTTCCCAAGGTCTTAGAAATGTGGTCCTCCACATCATCGACCTCTACTAGACATGTTGGTGATGCCCTGTCAACTAGTGACGTTAATATTGGTAAGAAGAAGACAACTATCAAATTTCCTTGTATGTTATGCGAAGGTGATCATTATTCTCACGTTTTTCCTCATATGGACAAGGCTTCTTCTTATTTGGAAAAGCTTCAACTCCCAACTGGTTATCGTAAGATTTCCCCCAACCCATCGTTAGTTGATGGAATGGTCAATCTGGTTCCATCCCCGGTCAGTCTGGTTGATCAGGTGGTCAATCTAGTTTCATCCTCAGTTGAACCACTAACCAAAGTAGTTGATCCAGTTCCATCATCGATCAACCCACTTTTCATATGAAAAGTGAAACCCAAGTGACTGATCCAGTCCCGTCATTGGTCAGTCCCACCCTTCATCTGAAGAGTGCCAACGTGGTTAATCCCACTCCTCCTCTAATGAGTGCCAAAGTGGTTTCTCCGGTCCCTTCATCGGTCAGTCTGATTGATCATGTTGTCAATCTGGTCACATCCTTAGTCGACCTAGTTGACAAAGTGGTTTATCCGATCCCATCTTCGGTGGATCTCGCTCTCCCATTAGAGAGTGAAACCCAAGTGGTCGATCCATTTCCAGTTGTCGACCCCATTCTCCCCTTTGAGAATGAAACCCAAGTGATCGATTTGATGTCATTATCAATCGATCCTACTCTCTCGCTAGAGAGTAAACCCGATTCTGCCCATGGTTTTCTCGTTGATACAGAATCTACCATGTTGGGGGGTATTCCTCCTTCTCCCGCGAAACCCCCTCCAAGTAATGAGACCATCCTTTTTTTTTGGAGTGTGCTAATTGGGCCTCGTATTCCCTCTCACATTCCTTTCAAGATTACAATACAAGTTTGTGGTCGTGACGTACCTCATGTGCTGATAGATGAAGGTTCATCCGTTAGTATTTTGTCCTCTATTGCTTGGCAAGCTTTGGGTTTTCCTTAGCTTGTGTCGGTTACCCAAAATCTGTTCACTTTTAACAGAAGAACCAATCACCCTTAGGAGTCCTTCCTCAATTTCCCGTAACTTTGGGAGGGAAAACTATCTTTATTGATGTTATGGTAGTCCAGGACCCCTTGGATTTCAATTTACTCCTTGGGCAGGATTATGTCTATGCCATGAAATCCATCGTGTCCACTCTTTTTCATGCGATATATTTCCCTCACGATGGAAAAATTGTGGCTATTGATCCACTTTCATGCATTAGTCCTGACTTGATTACCAACCCAATGAGCTCCATAAATGGTTTTTATATGTAGACGGTATCACCCCTGCAACAAGTCAATTATGTGGCTTTATCTCCCATGATTTCAGCTACCAATGAATAGTAATTAGATCCGACGGTTGACATGGTGATCTCTTCGGTAGGGTCTTTAGAGGATGATCTCCTTACCCCTGACATGAACCTTGACATGTGTTCCTTCAAGAGCATTGTTCTTCCATCCAATGAAGATCTCTTGAAAGCCATGAACAAGTTTTGTCTCTTGACATGGTTTCCTTCTAGAGCATTGTCCTCTTGAAAGCCATGATCAAAAAGAGTCCACAAGCATAGTTTCGCTTCTCTGTGGCAAGCTTGTTAAAAAATGAAACAAATTCCTTGAGCATAGTTTTTTCTTTTCTGTGGAAAGCTCATTAAAATATGAAACAGTCACCTCTCTCGTCGAGTTGATTCTTTAGTTAGGACTTGTATTTGAACCTTCATTTTATCCACCTGGATCCTTTTTCTCTATCTAGTACAGAAATATTTGACAACCTCGAAGTCAGTGAATGAATTGAATCTTAGGGGGCATGTCTCCAGCCTTTTATTATCATTTTGGAGTTAAGCCACTAGCTTTTCAAGCTGGGGGAAGAGTACCAACCATCCATGGGTATCCCAACCTTTGGAATTTACATTGGGAATTTACAAGCATACTTTAATTTTGTTTCATGATCGTGTAAACATGAAACCAATATCGAGCTTAGTATTTTTTATTTCTCTCGCTCGTAAATACATGAGAATGTAACCAAGTATATTTTTATCACTTTTTCAAACTCGTAAAGGTTATATGAAAAAGGAACCCTCTGGAGTCTCCTTTAATCTCTTTTCAGAATCTCTAAACATGAAAATATTGTCAAGTGATCTTGCTTCCTTTAACACTCGTGAAAAGGTTTGAAATGGTGTCTTGCGAGTGATAGTTTATCTCTTTTTCGGCCTCGTGAGACTAACATTATGAAAAAGGACAACCCTGGAGTCACCTTTAAGTTCTTTTCTGACTCTCTAAACATGAAAAATCACCAAGTTTACCTTCTCTGGACTCGCTAAAAATATACATTGAAGGGCCCCTATGGGACCAAACCCTTACTTCTTCCAGTTCGTTAAACAAAGGAAGAGGGACTTATCAATGGTTAGTTATATTGATCATGTGTTACCCTCCTCGAGCTCATTAAAATAAAAAGAGGTACTCGTCTATCTGGATGGGGGGGAAATTTGAAGGAAGCAAGCCAAGTAGTTTTTGAAAACATCACAAGTCACTCTTACGATCACCCTTGAACATAACACTTTGTCTTTGCATACATTTTAATCTGTTGAACCTCTGCATTGAACCAATCCTCTGAGTTTCTTTACTCCTTTGGGTCAGCTAACAAAAGTCACAGTATCCACTGCATTATCATGTTTTGGTCCATTTTGTGTTTCTTCTATTATGCCTCAGTGTTCAAGGGAAGTATCTTCCTTGAGATTCAACCATCACAAATTTCCTGTTTCAACACCCATGTAAATTCATGTTCATTTGATCCACCAATTTACATCTCTGTGTTAGTTTCGTGTCATTTATGGGGGATACATCAAGGCCCTCCTTCGACCTGTTCCTGTCGAATTCAACACATTATCCAGGAATTAGACTTAGAAACCAATTAGTACATTGGGACCCACATGCCTCAATGGAAGACCTCCTCTCTTCCAACATTCAATTTGCATCATTGACCTCTGATTGAATGATTCCATGAATGTTCAAATTCATCTCATCTATTCACATTCACTGGAATGTACTAGGGTACCTTGGGAATCATTGACATCAATGGTGATTTCCCTCGCGCTTGTTAATAGTTTACCCCATTGATCGGTAATCAAGCGGTTTCTACCATGTTCGACATCAGGAAATCTATTCACATGGTTAGACTCGTACCACATTGGAATCGGTAATAAGGCCCTGGGTTGAGTGATCACTCTGTTATGCACTTTTCCCAGGTTGCGATGAAGTTTCTCTTGAATATTGACACATATACTATCACATAGATCCACTTTGTATTGGTCCATGGCTATGTCTTGTTGTCTCGTAGATCCACTGTGTATTTTTCGTGGCTACAATCAGTTCATGTCATGGAAGTATAGATCCAAATTTTATCTTGGGTGGCTATACCTTTTGGTTAATACAATTATGGATCCGCAATGTATTTTATGGTGGCCATACCTTGCAAGTCTTTATCACCCAAGCATAGGTATGCCTGCCTTGGGTTTGAAACATATCATAACATTTTTCTGATGGTTGTATGTAGCTTCTACCAGGTTCTCTGAGTACATACCCTTGCTCGAATAAGTCTACAAAGTACTTCAGTCACCAATTTGGGGGGCAATCTGTTACACATCAAAATTACTCATTTCAATGATGACTTGTTGTCATCATTACAAGTGTCACATTTTATCCATAAGTGTCACAAGTGTTGCATACATCATACAGTCATATTGCCTATGTCGTGTCTCAAACGACATCACAAGGAACACTTGAAGACACCCTTAGAGACTGGTTAAAGAAATACATGTCATTTTATGAAGAGTACAGAGCCTTTTGCCTTGAGAAAACCACTTAAAAATGAATTTTGAAGGGCAACGCTACCCCACCCACTGACATGGAGTGCTAGAACTCCCTAACCTTCTTTGGGGGAGCATTGTAGCACTCTGTGCACCCTTCTAGGGGAGCGCTGGGATGTTTTGAGGAAATATTGGGCAACACTCCCCTACCCACTAGCAGGGAGCGCTAGTGCTCCTTTCCCTTCTTTGGGGGAGCATTGTAGCGCTCTGTGCACCATTTTGGGGGAGTGTTATGTTGTTGAGAAAATAAGGGGAAGATCCCCCTTATCTCTGAAATCAGTTGGATTCAAATCTAAGGTCAAGGTTGGATCTTAGGGAGGATCCATAATTGATGGAGAAAGATCCTCAACCTATCCCAAGAATCTCTAAGGTGGTTAGGCCTCTCCAAGCTTATATAAGGAGGCATTCTCATGGTGAAGGAGAGGGAGTTTTAGAGATACCAAACTTATGATCTCATGAGAAGTGGTATTAGGATACATTGAAGGCATCGAAATTATGATCTCATAAGGGAGATAATCAGTGAAGCATAGTCATTTTTTTTGTGGATCATGTAACACCCTGTTTCCCCCAACTTGTACATATAACTGGACTGGCCAAGAACTATGGAAAACTCATAAATGTGAATATGTGATGTAAATGGACCTTGAGGAAGAGGTCAATGAATGTGAATAACATTATGAATTTATTGCAGGACTGCTGATGAGGGGATGTGCAGAAAAAGAGACCACGATGGCGGTGGAAGGCACCTGAAAAGGTGGCGTTAACTTCCACTGAGAATTAAATACTATATTTGGACTCCACTAGCCCGGAGAACCAAAAGCGGCTCGTTGGACCTGAACTTCAATGCCTCGCAGGCTGGTAGGCGGATGGCTTGATGAGGGATGGGATGGTGAACCGCCCATCCGTAGAGCCATCAGGCCTGATCGGTGCGAGGGTAATCGTGCCACACACAACCTCGCGAGAGGATAAGGCGTATGGCAGAAGCGATTAGCAGGGCAGATGCGAGGGGAACTCTGGCATTACGCAGAGTGAGTGATAGCAGAGAGGAAGGATTGCAACCTTCGCTCCTGGTCACTGGAAAACAGAGAGACGCAGTCTCAGAGCATCGTGGTCTCAGCTTGGGGGTGGCTAGTGGTAAATCCGCTGGGAGTCGCTACGCCTACGGTTGGGTGGAAACGAGCACCCCTCTCAGCAATTGCTCCCATTTCTGAAGTTATTTCTGATAAGTGTTTTGTTCATATTGCATCTTGAAATTCATATGCTGACATATATGCTCATAAACTGTGAAATGGTGAACAATTACAGTATAAGAATCTATGTGTAGCGTTTTGATAAGTAATGTTAGATATATGCTTATAACAGAAAGACCACGTATGGCTTATGTTGATACATGAATTTAATTTGGCATGGGTCGAACTAAGTTAGGCTTCCAGGCCGTTCTCGGGAAGCTGTTTACCCATATCTACCTCCGGAAATGCCTCGGTATAGATCTCTTCACAGAGATTTCCTCCTTAGAAAGGTCCACTAAGAACCCAGAAAAAGGACTTGAACGCACAAGTCTTATTAACCCTGTACGAGGAGGACTGACCCTCTTAAGGTTCTGAGGTAGCAGTGTAGGGATATGTAACAAATAGATGAATGATATTTCATCGGGTGACCCATAGCCATTCACGACCATTAGATTGACGGAAGTAACGAGGGTTTTACATACCTTGCCCTTTTTCCCTCTATCTGCGTGAACAACGAGGAAATTGGGATCGTAGATTCCAAAACCCAGGAGAACATTTGGACCATTGATCTTTCCACATCCACGAAGTAGTGGAGGAATGCACAAGGTGGGACAATCTGAGCCGTTGGATCTCATCAGAATTCCTGTCGGCCGTTGGATCGGGTTAAGATGCTCGGAGTTTAGTCTCTGGAGTGTGCGCAGAAAGAACGGATCTAGACCGTTAGATCTTGGTCTGATTACCTATCAACCGTCGGATCGGACAAGTAAGTGCCTTTTGGGTTGGTGTTTGGTGAAGCCGAAGGGTTAACCTGAACTGTTCCCCCTTTAGGACATGTGTCAGGGATCCGCAGAGAGTCGGGATCTTCGGCATCAAGAAATCGGAGATCCTGAAGTCGAGGGAATCGGGACGTGATAAGTCACAAACTCCGAGAGTTCATCTGGACAGTCCATCCGCTTGGGACGCATGTCAGAAATCTGCAGAGAGTCGGGATATTCAACATCGGAAAATTGGATTTCCTGAGGTCGAAGGGGTTGGGACATCACAAGTCTCGAAATCCCGACGAGATCAGAGCCGCCCGTTTGTGGGGACGCGTGGCAGAGATCCAGGCCATCGGGGAAAGTCCCGACGAGGAGGCCGTCCATCAGGATATTGGAGATCCCGGTGACAAGTTATCTGGGCACTTTGGAATCGCGAAACGCGAAACCCCGATCAGTGGGGGAGAGCTGTTAGCACATCAGGGCTGAGGGAAGGACCACAATGGAGGCCAGCTGTCAGTGCAGCGGAGAATCGGGATTCGAGGAGTCAGGAATCCCGTAAACGTATGTATTGTGGTATTGACATCCCCGTAGCCCCGACGAGGGATAAGACTGCGGTCACGGGGATCATGGTCATGTGAGCTAGGAGCCTAGCTAGGAGAGCTAGCGCGAAAAAGGGCACGTCGAGATTCGAGGAATCGCGAGTCCTGGGGACGTTTTGCACTTTGGCATTGAAAACCCCGAAACCCCGATGGGGGACCAGGCTACGGTCTTGTGAGAGAGAGGTCACGTGGATTAAAGACTTATCCCAAGAGGCTAAGGTAGCAGAGGAGTGTATTGAGATTCTAGGATCGGTGAACCAAAGTGTTGGGACATCACGAGTGTCAAAACCCCGATGGACGGAAGAGATTCTTTCGGAGAGTCTCTGGGTCTGTAATGACCGTTAGATGTGGAGGTTAGACGTCAACTTAAGCCAGGACGTGAATATGCTTTAGTATAAGCGGCGAGTAGATCTGGACGGCCAGAGTCCACCCGTCCATATCTATGACTGAGGTTCCATTCCGAAGCCCCCTTATTGCTCTGCCTTTAGCGGTAGGGGGGGGGACCGGAATTGGACGCACAACTCTTGAATGGTCGAGATTTACTCATTGTGATCAACAACTTCCAGGTGGATTCCAGACCCCCCTTGCCATTCCGCCTTTAATGGGGGGGGGGGTCTGGAATAGTGTGGCGTGTGAAGTGGGGCCCCTCCCTGTCATGACGACCACCGTGTCACGTTTCCCTCTTTCCACCTGTATGCCACCTAACCGCGCAACGGGCATTTCTCATTCATTGTTCTCTACCCCTATTGAGGTTTATTCCTATTGGCCATTCGTTGACCCCGTGGGAATTCATCCCTATGGGACGCACGTTAGCCCTGGCGGGATTTGGTGGTTGCAGAGTCTAATGTTTGGACATTACTACAACGTCGGAGCGTGAAATACAAATAGGCACTACGTTCAAACTAAACCAAGATCATGACCCGCGATCACCTGAGAATGGGGACGAAAAGAGAAAGAGCTAGTCTACGTTGGATCTCCATGGTTATTTAGGAGCTCGAGTCCGACCGAGGACTGGAAAATTTTGATTTAGGTAGTGGGTATGTTACAGATCATTTGAGCAAGGGGTTGGAAAAGGAGAGCTTGGTGAGGCTGCTGCATTTGCATCAAAGGTCTGTAAGTATCTCTATTGAGCTCTCATTAATACATGTGCTTGGCCTGTTTCCTTCAACATTGTGTATGCCTACATGAACTTGTGTTTAATGGATAGATCTAATTTCAAACTAATCATAGTAGAATAGGAAGCATGCTTTGTCTTTGATTTGGTTGCAGGACTTGTTGAAGAGCTTGTGGATTAGAGCTCAACTTGGAGCTGGGCGAGGACAAACATCATAAAAAGGTACACCTTATTCCTCTTCTCTATATATTAGTTTAGCTAGGTTTAAAGGGATGCCAGTGACCAAAGTTAGCACCTTTCTATCTTGATCTTAGAGATTTAGGATCCAAGAGGGAATCCACCTGTCCGCAGGGGGATTTTCCTGTAACAAACACACACTTCAGCTTTTTCAAAACATATACAACAGTAGAAAGTTTCATTCCTCTCTTCAATAGAGGTTTAACTAAGCCTCTTAGGAATGGGGTAAGATAAGGTGTTACCCCTAAAAGTTCTCTACTAATATTTTTAAGCGACTCGTTCATGAGTGCAAGAAGACCAAGTGTTATAGCCATGCTATGATACCAATTTGTAACACACCCGACCCCTAAATACCCTTTCTTGGAATGGGGCATAAAAATTTCGTTCACTTTAATCATCTCAAATCATCTCAATCTTCAACACATGTGTATTGGTTAAGAGGTATTTCAGCTCTTAGAATCTCCCTTCACATTCTGATGTCCAAATGAATTTAACTCTTTTTTTTCTAAAGGGATGAGATTGGGCAACCAATCTTGGAAAATCCCTTTATGAACCTCATATAGTATCCTGCTAGGCCCATAAAGGATATGATATCAGATACATCCTTTGGAGTAGGTCAGTCCATAATGGCTTTGATCTTTTTAGTATCAACTTCCACTTCTTCTTCATAAATAACATGGCCTAAGTAATGGACTTTTTTCTAGAAAAAGTCACACTTACTAAATGTTTTTCCAATTTTTTCCAAGAACTTACTGAGTACATTATTCATTAAGCACATAAAAGTGGTTGGTGCATTGGTTAGCCCAAATGGCACCACCACAAATTCATAGTGACCATATATTTTCCTAAAGTTTGTTTTGTGGATGTCTTCATCCTTAATTCGGACCTGATGTTATCCAGACCTCAAGTCAATCTTGGAGAAAATTGTAGCACCCCTTAATTGGTCAAACAAGTCATCGATCCTTGGCAAGGGATACTTATTCTTTATGGTCATCTTATTTAGTTTCCTATAGTCTATGCACAACCTAAGTGTGCCATCCTTCTTTTTCACAAACAAGGGTGGTGCTCCCCATGGAGACACACTAGGTCGAATGTAGCCTTTGTCCATCATTTCTTTTAGTTGTAGCTTGAGCTCAACTAGCCCTGGTGTGCTCATTCTATAGGGTGTTCTAGACATTGGCACAACTCTTGGTGCAAATTTTATTCAGAAGTCAATATCTCTTCTTGGAGGTAGGCCTGGTAGCTCTTCTGAAACACATATCTATACTCTCTTGATATGGTATGGTCTTCTAGGCTCGGTTTATTGTTATCAACAAAGTCCAAAACTTGTATTGCATATAAAGGGCATCCTTTTCTGCAACACTTCTTCACTTGAAGGGCTGATATTTGTCTCACCAAGATAGGCTTTTGAATCCTTTGTAGGGTTACCTTTCTCCCTTCTTCATCTTCACACTTCAAAGTTTTATTGTAACAATCCAACTTGGTTTTAAGGGAAGCCAACTAGTCCATTGCAATTAGCAGGTCATAAGATCATAAAGGTAGTATGTTTAGAGTGGCTTGGGTGGGTAGTCCATTCATAATGAATGTACATGCTTGTATGACCTATGTTACCTTTCTTTTGGTTCCAGTGGCTAGTTGAACCAACCATGGTTTAATATGTTTAACTTGCTGCAATTTACATTTCTCAACAGTTTGAGGGGAAACATAACTCAAATTAGAGCCTAGGTCAATCAAAATGGAAACTATATGGTTTTTAATCATACCTTCCATTTTCACCACTGAAGCTTGGTGGTCAACTTGTCTATTATCCAAGGCTGCATAAATTTGTGGCATGCTCCTAGCCACATCATTGATTGTGGTAGCCTCTTGGACATTGTAGACCCTCATATTGTTATGTTTCTTGTGTGGGTAGTCCCTCAATAGATGTTCTTCTCCACAACCACAAAATTTCAAAGGCTCTCAGTTTGTGTTATCCGTCTTACCTGGGGTTTCTCCGAAGGGTTTATTACCACTCTGGGATGGAAAATTATGTTGATATACACTTCTACCAGGAAGGCTCATCTTAGAACCTTTTCCATGGTTCTTAAATCTTGAGGTTTTGAACCCCTTATTCTTGAATCCTGAAATACTTTTCTTCTTCTAGTCCTCATGAGGTTCTGTCTTATTCTTGAATTTCTCATAGCAATACCTTGCCTTTAGGATAATATCTTCTAAGGTCTTTGGCTCATCAAATTCAATTCTGTCCTGGAAGGACTGAGGAATTCCACTAATGAATCGTTTCATATTTACCTTTTCATCCTTTATGTAGGGTACATAACTCATCAACTCGATAAATTTGTTGATGTATTCATCTATTGTGAGTTGTCCCAGTTTGAGTTCGTAGAACTCCTTGGTCTTCCCGTCAAAGTCTTTCTCTGGTAGATACTTCTTCTTGAATTATTTCTCGAATTGTTTCCATGACAAATCTTTCTCATGTGTTCCTTTCACATTCCTAAGGTCTTCTCACTAAATGGAGGCCTTTCCATTCAGGTTGAAAATGGATATTCAAACCTTTAAATTTTCAGAGTATTCATGGAATATGAAGTACTTATTCAAGCCAAGCAACCAAACGTTTGCTTCTTCCCCTTTCTTAATTTCTCCATTGACAGTGGGTGGTTTGGATTTATTGAACTCTTTAGGGTCATGGATATTGGAATGTTTCCTTTTCTTTCCTCTCCTCTGGGAATGTGAACTAGTTTTTCTACTAGAGGATCCCTTGGAGTTATCAGTTTCCTCACCAAAAGAGTCTTCCAATGAGTGTCTCTTGGCTCCATGTTGGGTCTTCTTTGAGGTGCTCCTCCTAGTGTGTCCACTTCGAGGGACATGCTTTCGTATCTCAAGTGGACTATGGGTTTTCTTAGTATGATGTTTGTCCACATGATTGGTTGTTGGTCCATGTTACAGTTGCCTTTGTATATATGATAAGCTTTGCAGTAGAACTGCATTAATTTTGGTTTTCTTTTCCTACTCTTTTATCAGCCTTTCATTGTCAGCCTTACAACTCTGTAATTCTACTATGAGGCTTCTTACAGTTTCAGCAAAATCTAGAGGGGTTTCCACAGCCCTCCTTTCATCAGATTCTTCCTCTCTATTGTGGGATCCTTCCCCAAATTCATGGTGTGTCACCATCATTTATGTTGTAGTTTTCTTACAGTTCACTGACTGCTTGAATGATGATAAACGATTTTATGTTAGTTACTAATCTACTAGTTTATGAACAACACACAATTCAATTTTTTCAAAACATATAGAACAATAGAAAGTTTCATTCCTCTCTTCAATAGACGTTTAACTAAGTCTCTTAGGAATGGGTTAAGATAAGGTGTTACCCCTAAAATTTCTCTAATAAGATTTTTAAGTGACCCATTCATGAGCCCAAGAAGACCAAGTGTTGTAACCATGCTCTGATACTAATTTGTAACACACCCGACCCCTAAATACCCTTTATTGGGATGGGGCATCAAAATTTAGCTGACTTTAATCATCTCAAATCATCTCTCCATGGTCTCCATCATCTTCTATTCAACCATATCTCTCTAACGACTTCTATCAGACCCAAAACTGAGCTTTGTATTGCAGGTTATGGCATCCCAAATTTCTTTGGACATTATCAGACATGGGCCACCTGACACCCATGTGGATGCACCTCATTCATACCATCCTTGAGTTCCTACATCCACGGGGAAGGTCCATCCACTGTCCAATGCAACGGTGGGACATGGTCTTCATTTAAAAAATGAGCTAGAGGGAAGTTCAGCGTTGAACAATGAACGTCCCTTCTCCTTTCTGCATGCCTGTCCCCCAGAGTCCCGAATTCCTGAACTCCCAAAGGATCCTAAAATCTCACCACGTGGCTTCGACCTTTGGGCGTTTCAGCTTATTCTCGACACTACATCCCAAACCTCCAGAGTCTTGAAATCCTAGACTCCTGAAGGGTCCACTCTCGCACATGGTGACGTACTAGATGTGGAGGCAAGGAAATGTGGGTCTCGAGTAATCCACATGCCAAATGGACCAAGTAAGAAATTTCCAGGGGTGACATGTGGCAAGGCAGGGATGACACGTGGCCCCTATAGGGGGTGATACATGTCACATTTTAATGGGCACATAGGGTCTATGAAACATATGAATCTAGGTGACACATGGAACGTCCATCATGGGTCCACATCACCTTGGGTGACGTCACTATGCCACATCACTCTGGACTGATGGCCTTCCTACTCTCTTAGATATCACAGTTGAGATGCATCCATGTAGATCCCTGGATCTATGACCTCCGTTACATTTTAACTTCGATGTTTAGTGGATCTGTGGTGTGACTTCTTTCTTGTTCTCAGAGTGGTTAGCGCTGGGATGACCACGATCTAGATCTAACGGTAATGCGAGATCCCGAAGGATCATTGGATCTATGACCCTTGTTACTTCAAAGATATGACCTTTATAGGTTTCGATGTTATTGTTGTTCTTCTCTCCTGAAGTAGGACTTCGCCAAAGTATCGTATGCAGGTCCCTCCATTGGTTGATCGAACGGTTAACAGGGGTTCTTAAAGGAATCCCCATATCCACAAATCACATCAATTCGTAACTCTAACATTCGGGGAGTTTGGTGATATAACACCTCTATTTTCCCAAAGTAGGACTTTTCCAGACTTACCTCGGCGTAGATCCAATGACTAAGGGGACTCCTGAATACCCTTGGATCTACAACCTGTGTTACTTCGTGATTAATAAATGGATCAGGGTTTAACGACGGGGTAGGTCTATCTGTCATGGTTAGGGAAACCACTAGGTGTTGATAAACCTTGTGGGTAATCGTAAAAACCCGTTTCCTTTGGCTGATTTACAAATGGTAAGGACATAGCACTTCGGAGCTTCGAACTCTCGGAGTTCTGAAGCTAGAAAGGCTCAGCTCCTTTCGGGCCTAGTGTAGGGTTCCTTGATCTGGTCATATGGGTTCTCTGATAACTGTCATGGGATACACATAAATCTCTTAGCCGTGAAATGGGTTAAGGACACAGACATGAGCCCTCAGTCACACGGGTGAAATGTCTGAAGGAGGTGCCCTCCTTCCATAGGATTTGAACTTGGTATTCTTGCAAAGGTAGATTTGAGAAATTAGTAGGACTTAAGAATTCTAGTAAATCCTATTTCGACTCTCTTGCATACTTATGTCCCATAAATCTCTAACTGCTAAGTTGAGGAAAGAAGAAGACCATTCAAAAGCATGGGTTCACAAAGAGACAATACATATTTCTACCTTAATCATTCAATACAGAACTCGATCGTAGACATATAAGTATATTCAACCATCATTTCCATTTGAATACATAGAGTATGAAAATACTTATCAGAAAACCAGAATCGTGAAGCGACTACTGAAAGGGGTGCATGTTTCCACCCAACCATAGGCATAACCACTCCTGAATGGATTTACCATTGGCCACCCCTGAGCTAGACCATGATGCTCCGAGAGGGACTATTTCGTCTTGTTTAGCGACAGTCAAGGACAGAGGTTACTCTCCTCCTCCCACGGGATCTTGGAAACCGATTTTCTCTGTACCAAGCAAGGAGGTTTGCACGAGTACTTCCACAGTCACTCGTCGACCCTATTTATCAACTTGGACTAAAAATGCTACTAGCCACTTCTTTCACCCAGAACAAGCTTATTTCTCAGTTCTTCCTTGAACCAGAGAGTTGCAAGCACTCTTTTCTCCTCTTGATATTTTTCCCTTGAATCTACTTCTTCACAAATCTGCCTCTGCCCACAAATTACCTCTTTTCTTGTCTTCCTCAACAAGGTTGCATGGGTCTGAATCCCGAGATCGTGGTCAGGTATGGAATTCTTGTAGATGGGTACTCTTCCCCATATCCTCATTAACTCTTGAGGAGGAATATTTTAGCTACCAGACTGACTAGTAATTCATTTCTGGGTCTGATCCATTAAATCCAGTAAGGTACTGGTTTGGTGGAGGGTCATTTCAACCATTTATGGTTCCCCTTACCATCTATCTCACAGAAATCATGGTATATCTTGGAACCTCCCCCCTTTCAACATTTATGCAACACTATCCAATTTATATTAATAAAAGAAAATGCATACATTACCTTTTATAACAAAAGGTTCATCAAGTTCAACATTCACACATATTTAGTCTGCCACAGTCTTTCGACAAGTTATAGTTATATTTACAAACTGGGGGAAACAGGGGTATTACAATCATCAACGAAGTATATTCTTGATTCAGGTTCCTCAAATCACATGGCAACATCACAAGATTCCTTCACTTCTTTTGAGACTTGCACTGGTCCTCCCATTCTAATGGGAGATGACACACATGTTCTAGTGTGTGGGAAAGGTAGGACTAATCTAGATTGTGGTAATTTTCAAAATGTACTGCATGTACCAGATCACTATACAATTTTGTTTTGGCCATATATCAGGTCACACATTCATGCTTTGTAAAGCAAGTGGTTTTCACTCTAGAGTAAGTAATGATTTCAGAGATTTCCTGTAGGTCACATGTTGTTGTCAGGATATAAAATTATTAATTTGGGTTATATAATTTTTCCCATTTAATTCCCAAGTCCTCTCCTACTTTACTTATGACCCATAGTAATGAAGTGAGAAGGTTATGGCATGAGAACCCACTTACAAAAAAAATATTCATTAAGAGAAGTGTTAAATTTGAAGAAGGCCCCATGCATGCACTTCAAGAGGAACCCATTGCAGATATATTGGTTCTGGTTGATGTAGACATTTTTTATTCAGATCAAATTTCAAATGATGATGGGGCATCAAGTGACTTAGATGTGAATTTCATTGAATATTTGACATCGAGACCGGTTTCGACAGAAAAAACTCTATAAGCAGTATGAGATTTAGTGGGTGATCTAGCGGATACACAAAGGACTAGATCTTAGTTTCATGGTGCTCCACCATCACTCTCTTCTACCGATCCTTTGATGCACATTCATTGCTACATGGTCTCCACATCATATTCTTAGTATTATCTAGAGGCTATAGGAAACCCCTATTGGGAGGCTGCTCTAGATGATGAATATGATTCCCTCATC
>ML812114.1:15161-27334 GCA_009831015.1 Picea engelmannii
CTTTCCTAGCGACTCCATTGAAGAATGTTCCATTTTCTACCCTTGATAAGTTTCCCTTGAAACTTGTCTGGCGACTCCACTTTCCACGAAACCACCTTTCCTTCTTTCCCCTTTCCCTCCTTTGGTGAGACTTGATCTCACCTGGAGACTCCAATGAGGTGTCCTTTCGGTCAATCGAATTATGGCACCATGGGATGAACCCTCATCCATAACTTTTTATGACTCAAAGATAGCATTTTTACAGATGGAAAAGGAAAAGGCTGCTAATAAAGTTGTTAAGGAAATGATGAATCGTGTAAGAGATTTATTCCCCGCCCTTGACGATGAAGAGGTGCTTGAAGGACAGATATATGAAGAAAGTTACCAAGAAGATTCCAATGAAGATCCAAACGAGATATTTGATGAAGAAGAAGCACTCATATCTTCCCTTCCATTCGATGCATACATTCATGCCTTTGTTCCTCCCACGCATCAAGAAGAGAACATGATGAGTTATAATCCTTTTGAATATCTTGATGACACTTTACTCTATGACTTTGGAAGTGAAGAGGTGTTATAGGATCCATTGGGTGTGACATATCTTTCTTAAAAAAGGAACATAGAGCACTATGAATTAAGAATCGAGCCTTGTGTGATGAAGAGGTGATGGAGGAGCATGCCCATGAAGAGAAAAATTAATCCTGATGAAGCACAACATGTTGAGGCATCACTAACTTTGCTCCCACCTCATGTAGTTGAGGTTGTCTAGCCGTGCTCTCCTCATGTTCATAAGTTTCAAGAAGCAACTAGTCTCAATGATGAATTTGAGGAGCTTGTTGAAGACGTCCCTGCCTCTACTCCTCCTGCACACGAAGACAAAGAGATGGTCACTTCTGTTGATGGTCTTGAGAGAGAACCTTTACATATGGTTGATGAACATATAGACACTTTCATACAAACTGGCAGACGCAGGTGGGATTTTGGTCATCTCATTTTCTATAGAAACCCATTTATAACATTGAGGGTAGCCCTCAAGAAAAGGGGTTTGAGTTGTCATCTTCAGAGGACTATGTTTCATGCGTATATGATTCATATGTTTGGGAGCATGATGATGACGTGATTACAGATTTATTCGAGGACACTCAACCACTTTCTTCCTTAGTATTGGAGGAATACCAAGACGTGTCCACCTTAGAGCGATCAGAGGCTCACTCTACAAAGAGGAAGTACTTTCATATTGAGGATTTCTATAGGGATTCAAAGATCAAGAGGGCACAATTTTCTCTTCCTAGACTTGAGCTTGTCCCTTACCTCATTTCATTTTCTTAGGAAAATCATGAAGTCTTCTTGGGACCTCTCATATCTTCTCGGTCTTCAGGAAGCAACGATCATGTTCGAGAGGTTGAAGAAAAGCCTTCGTCTACATATAGTAGCCCCTTCAGAGATGGATTGATCGAGCTTGCGGCAATCACTTCAGGTAGGATCCCTTGCATGATTAGAGTTGTGGATATTCTTTCCAGTAGGATTTCCTCACCCCCACCCATCTCCACGAGTTTCATTTCATTTCATGATTATATATCTATTTATACTCATGATCATTACGTTCTTGACTTATCTTTATTATTTTACATAATCAAGCATAGGAGGAGATGCTTTGATGGAATGATCAACTGGTTGCACCGGTTGTATGACTTCACCAGACATCATCTATTGCTTGATATTCAGGGCCCCAAGGCCCCCAACTAAGTAGGTAAGTCATTTTGATTTCTTGCATATGCATCTTGATTTCTCATATTATTTTAGATGCATTTCATATTTCATTTTGCTCTACTTGCATATTGATTCCATGCTTAGTTTAGAAGTTCTTGAAAAAATGCTAAAATTTTCTTTTCTAGATTAGTCATTTTTGGATTTTTTATATGGACGAAGGGTGATAGCACCACCCTAGATGCTTTGATGTTTTTATCTAAGTTTTGGCAAGAAAAGGTCTACCAGGAGATGTTTTGGTTCTCATGCACTCTACGACGAGCACATGTCCCCATGTATGAGCCAGATGTTATCCCCATTTTGTGGGATAACTAAGGAGATCATGTCTCAAGGCCCTCAGGTTGCAGATATGGAGTGTCGAGAGACTACATGACCAGCAGTATCCACTTGCATAGATGGAGACCCTTCTCACCACCAGAGAGGTCAAGATTTTCAGATGGCATCCACCACACCAGCTTGCTTCCGAGAGGCACAAGGATTTTCTCCATGAGGTACAAGTTAGGTATTATGGTGAGTGTCATTTCAAGATTTGAGGCATTTCATTATGTTGTATCTTAGGTTGCTTTAGATTTCATGACATATGCTTGGACATTATGAATTTTTCCTTGTTTCGCCTACGTGGTTGGCATTGTGCCCTAGTAAGTGGCCTTCCTTGGGAATGGGTTTGCTACTAGGAACTCCCTTGAAGAGCCATCGTACCGTTCCTAAACATACCTACCACTTTTCATCACTTAACCCCCCCATTTCCTTATCTCTTGGGATTATAGGGTATATTGACCCAAGAAGGGGTTGTCCCTCATTCTATGGGAAGAAGGGGTTGGTGGCCCACAGGAATTGATGTTGGTTAAAAAGATAAAATCTTATTATAAACCTTCCAAATGCTTCTCCCAGGGATCCCCCAAGAAAGCCTTGAAACGCTTATATGTAAGAAAAGGGGGACCCACAAGAATAAATGATAGAATGCTTAGGGGGTTAGTTGGAGGATAAGAGGTTTCATCATGAGTCGAACTATCATGATCATCGGTATCTAGCAGTATGACATTACCATCATCTAGTCACCAAGCCATGATAATGGATCTTAGTTGCATGGCTGAGAGAAAGGGGATGTAATCACGATCCATCCTTTTCATTTCCATAAGGTATTTGTGAGTGGCATTGTCATTATCTGGACACCACTCCAGAACAGTGGCCTTCAACTTATCCTTAAAACATGCAAGAACAGTGGCCTTCAACTTAACTCAAAGTGGCTTTTTGAGTGAGATTATTATGGGATGATCTCAACCTTAGATTGGAGATGAGATAGGATGATCTCAACCTTAGATTGGAGATGAGATAGGATGATCTCATCCATTCAATCTTTAGGTTTCCTTATGGAGGTTCAAGAGGGGCGCAAAGGGCAAACAGGAGCTCAATTCATTCATTTGCTCACTTGGACAGTTTGAGGAAGAGCATGAGGATGAGGTTGGAGGCTAGAGTTGAGGAAAGCTTGGGCACCCCTATTCATGGAGGTAGCCAGGAGGCTTAGACCCCTATTCATGGAGGTAGCCAGGAGGCTTGGAGGAGGGTGCACTGATGGCAGGGAGGACTTGCAGTGGTCAGATTGCTTTGAGGACGGTTTCAATGGAGAGCTAAAACACAAATTCATAGTTGTGTGTAAGGGTTTCTCCATCAAAGCTTCTAACAGCTAGGGCGCTTTAGTTCAGTGGTTTGGGCAACTTGTGAGGAGGGTGCGCCATCGTAGGGCACATCTCTACCTCTTGGACTTATGTTGCAGCTTGAGTCAAGTTGTTATTGTATCAGGTTCATTTGTTTATTGCACTTGTTGTATTCCACCTTCTATTCTCCACATATATACACTCATATTCCAAACTAGTTTTCTCCAGGGAGGTTTTATCCAGGGTCATGTTGACCAAAAATACTTGTGTTAATTTTCATTCATGCTAGTGTTTAGAACAACAATATCTTCAACAATAAATATCACTAGGTGTGTTATAATTTATGGTATGTGTGTGCTAACATCTTGGTGACAAAAGCCACATGCTAGAGCACCTAAATGGCCTATGTAACCATAACAAAACATTCAAAAAGTCCCTGAACTGTTTATTGTTATAAAACAACAACAAACCCTTGTTTGACAGTTGAAACTTAGAGCCAACTTGAGGCCAAAGACAGACCTAGTTGGCAGCTTGTTAGGACTTGCAAAATCTTCATGGTATCAGAGCTTGCCGGCTGATTTTTGTTGAGGTGTGGACAACAGTTT
Organism: Picea engelmannii; assembly: GCA_009831015.1. Taxonomy (NCBI): domain Eukaryota; kingdom Viridiplantae; phylum Streptophyta; class Pinopsida; order Pinales; family Pinaceae; genus Picea; species Picea engelmannii. The sequence continues at coordinate 19,168 of ML812114.1, forward strand.
GTGGACTGTTTTAGACATCTTTTGGGCAGATTTTGTGGACAACCATTTACAGAGTTTAGTGGCAGCTTGTTGGCAAAAATTTTGTGGAGATTTTTTGGACAGTTGGTGGACATTTTGTCAACCTCTTTTCACACCTACTTACTAGGAGTGAGGTTGATTTTTCACGACCTATTTTCACACCTATATTGTTATGAGTGAGGTCGTTGTCCGTTTGCCTCTTTTCACACCTGTGTTGACAGGAGTGAGGCAACGTTCCTTTGTAGTTGTAGCATCAGTTTGAGTGCAATGGGCAGTGATGTCAACATCTCAGATGCGTGTGGAGGATAGGCTAGCTGGAGCTAGCAACTGGTCTCCTTCGAAGGCCAAGATTGTCTTTGTCTTAAGGACCTCGAACTATGGGATACAGTTGAGGCGTTTGTTGTTTTTCCTCCTACTACTGCTCCCGTCTTGTTAGCAGAGTTCAGCAAGAGGAACAACAAGGCAAAGAGGACGATGTGTTATGCAGTGAGGGATAACATCATTCCCCACTTGACTAGGAAAGCCTATGCATTTGAGATGCGGGCATCTCTATGCAAGTTTTACGAGAGCTCTAACCAGAACCGGAAGATGGTTATGTATGATCGACTCAAGGGTATTCGCATGCTCAAGAATGAGTCGGTTACTTCATACCTTGGTCGATACACCCAGATCATAGACGAGTTTGGAGTCGTTGGAGAGGTAGTGGACCCAGACTCTATGGTGAGGACAGCCTTAAACAGCTTCACCAAACCATGGGGTCCATTTGTTCATGGCATTGTTGCCAGAGAGATCATGCCCACTTGGGAGAGGATGTGGGATAATTTCGTTCAGGAGGAGACTAGGCTTACATCAGAGACTTTTGGACAGCAGCAGAGAGTGCAGGGTGATGAGGATCTTGCTCTTTGGACAAAGGGCAAGAAGAAGACCAGCAAGGGAGGTCGGCAAGGTCCCAAGTTTGGGGCCCCGCCACAGGGAGAAGAGAGTAGTAGTGGGCAGAAGAGAGATATGAGCAAAGTGAAGTGTTTTGTTTGTAAGAAGATGGAACACTATGTTGGACAGTGTCCCAACAGGAAGAAGAAGAGGGGTGGTATCACAGCTACAGCAGAGCAGGCAGAGCTTCAAACTTTGTTTGAGAGAGTATGCTTTCCTCATATGTTGCACTTCAGTTGAGACGGCACCCAGTATCTGGTATATTGACATCGGGGCTTTGAGCCATATGATTGGAGTGAGAGAGCATTTGATTGATCTCAGAGACACAGAGGTCAGGATGGAAATTGCTCTCGGTAATGACTCCTTGGTCAAAGTTGTTGGGATTGGCATTGTTACCTTTCAGAGAGATGGCATGCCACCTATATCGTTCATGGATGTTCTCTATGTCCCTAGGCTAAAGAAGAATTTGATTTCAATTTCCACCCTCTAGGATAGAGGTCTTGAGATGTCCTTCAGAGGGGCAGACGTCTTCATACACCCTATGGGGTCATCGCTCACCCCAGGAAAAGTGATTAGAGTGAGGGCTGGGAAAATGTGCAAATTGTTTTTTCAGCCTCTTCATGCCTTCGCAATGAGCAGTGACAACAGCAGACGTTTATGTGAGTTATGGCATCGGAGGATGGCTCACCTTCATCATGGGGCTCTCGGAGGACTGAGAGAGGTTGTGACAGGAGTGCCACAGATCAGTACAAAGCATCAGGATGTTTGCAGAGGGTGTGTGCTTGATAAGTTTACCAAGGCCTCGTTCCCCAGCAGTGACACCAAGTCAACTGGGATATTGGATTTAGTACACACATGTGTTTGGGCCCATGTCTTGGGCGTCCTTGAGTGGTCGTGAGTATTATCTCACGTTCATTGATGACTACTCAAGGAAGACCTGGATCTATTTCCTGAAGACCAAGAGTGAGGTCTTCAAGAGGTTCCAAGAGTTAAAATCTCTTATGGAGAACCAATCCGAAAAGAAGATCAAGGTCTTGCGGTCGGATAATGGAGGAGAGTATTCATCCACTCAATTTATAGACTTATGACCCCATGTTGGGATCAGAATACATATGACCGTACCCTACAACCCCCAGCAGAACAGGGTTGCGGAGAGGAAGAACCGAGCGATCACATCTGTAGCGAGACCTATGTTGCATGATCAGAGTTTGTCTCTTTACCTATGGGCAAAGGCGAGTGCTACTTCAGTTTACCTGCAGAACAGGAGTCCCCATAGGATATTGGAGAAGAAGACTTTTGAGGAGGCCTTCACTGGTAGGAGGCCCAATGTCGAGCATGTCAAGATTTTTGGGTGCCTAGCCTATTCTCATGTCCCCTCGGAGAAGAGGACAAAGCTAGACCCCACAGCCCAACAAGGGATTCTAGTTGGATAATCAGAGGTTTCCAAAGCCTACCGTATCTACATTCGATCACTGAGGAGAGAGGTGGTGAGCAGACATGTCAGATTTGAGGAGGGTAGGGCTTTTAAGAGATCTCTAGAGTCGAGAGTCAGTGTGGAGGATGATGCAGAGGCACTGATTGATGTCTTAGAGGAATCACAGCCTCAGGTTTCTGGTACACCAATTTCAAGGGTGACAAGGTCACCTTGCACACCTTCAGGGTCACAGTCAAAGGGTGTTCAGTCAGAGGGGGCTGAGGCTTCAGGATCTCAGAGTCTTGAGACTAGACCTGAGACAAATACTCTTGGGTAGTAAGATCTTACTTCTCCATTGAATACTTCAAGGAAGAGGAGATCTAAATGGTTTCAAGAGCCCTTGAAGGAAGCCAAGGAGAACGTAGGAGAGCCCAAGAGACAGTTCAAAGAGAGTAGCCCTCCAGTGAGACTTGGATCCTATTTGGCTTCAGTGACAAGTATCTCAAATACTGAGCCACAGACATTTGCGCAAGCAGTGGACCAACAGGTTTGGCGAGAGGCCATGTTGGAGGAGTATGATTCCATTGTGCGCAACGATGTTTGGGAGGTGGTTTCGAGGCCAGTGGGGAAGTCAGTTGTGACTTCCAGGTGGTTGTACAAAACCAAGTATGTTGCATATGGCAGCATAGAGAAACACAAGACCCGATTTGTGGCACCAGGCTTCTCTCAAACAGAGGGAGTCGATTATGATGAGACATTCGCACAAGTTGCAAGATACACCTTAATCAGGAGTACTATTTCCATAGCGACGAAGATGGGTTGGAGCATACATCAAATGGATGTGAAGACCACATTTCTAAATGGCTTTATAGAGGACGAGGTGTACATTGAGCAGCCACAGGGGTTCAAGATGAGTGAGAGGGAGTCTCACGTGTGCCTTTTGAGAAAGGCACTTTATGGTCTGAAGCAAGCTCCCAGAGCTTGGTATTCACTTATTAACACATACTTGCTTCAGATATGTTTCGAGAAGAGCGATGTTGATCCTAACCTCTATTACATCATTAGAAGTGAGGACACACTCATTCTCATTCTATATGTGGATGATGTGTTCATCACAGGCGCAGAGGATCTCATAGCTAAGTGCAAGCTGGGAATTGCATCAGAGTTTGAGATGAGTGATATTGGGTTGATGCACTATTTTTTGGGTATGGAGTTATGGTAGGAGGGACACATATTTCTCGAGCAGGGGAAGTATGTTGCAGATATTCTAAGCAAATTTCAGATGGAGGACTGCAGCCCTATGTCGACACCCATGGTTACCAACTAGAAGAAGCTTAGTGCTCCAGATTCCCAGTTGGTAGATGCTACATTTTATAGGAAGTTGATCGTATGTATATGGTCAACATTAGACCAGATATTTGTTTTGTCGTGAACACTCTCAGCGAGCATATGGTAGAGTTGAGGAGTGTTCATTGGATTGGGGCAAAACATGTGTTGAGGTACATTGTTAGGACAGTTGATTATGGCCTAGACTATATCAGAGGTGATGGGGTCAGTTTGGTTGGCTACAGGGACTCGGACTGGGCAGGATGTGCTACTGATAGGAAAAGCACCTCAGGGTGTTGCTTTGGTTTGGGGTCAGGACTTGTTTCCTGGTTCAACCGGAAGCAGAAATCAGTTGCTTTGAGTTCCGCCAAGGCAGAGTACATGGCGGCCAGTCAGGCCATTTGGCTTCGTAAGACGTTGGTTGGATTATTTCGTCAGGAGTTGCCACTGATAGTCATTATTTGGCTTCGTAAGACGTTGGTTGGATTATTTCGTCAGGAGTTGCCACTGATAGTCATACACTGCAATAATCAGAGTTGTATGAAACTCTCTGAGAATCCAGTTTTCCATGACCGGTCGAAGCACATTGAGATCAAATATCACTTCATCAGAGATTGGGTTCAGAGAGGGGCAGTACAGTTACAATATATATCGACTAACGAGCAGATGGCATACATTCTCACCAAGGCCCTGCCACGGAGCAAACATGTCTACTTTAGAGACAAGATGGGCTTGGTGAGAAACACTTTCCTCGGTAAGAGGGAGTGTTGAGATTTGTGTACCTTGGGAAGTGTTCCCCATGTGTTTGTGAGCTTATAAACACATGTGGGAAGCACTATGTACTTTGTGCCTTGTACTTTATGTCTAATTTCAATTCGACTTAGGAGATTTAAGTCAAAAGTGAAATTTGGTTATTTTAGCCTAAATGACTATTAATTCACTTTGTGGGTGAATTAGGAGACATAAAGTGAACTTAGGGAACTTAGCCCAAAGTGGTTTTTTGAGTGAAATTATTATGGGATGATCTCAACCTTGGATTGGAGATGAGATTGGATGATCTCATCCATCCAATCTTTAAGTTTCCTTATGGAGATTCAAGAGGGGTGCAAAGGGCAAAGAGGAGCTCAATTCATTCATTTTCTCACTTGGAGAGTTTGAGGAAGAGCACGAGGATGAGGTTGGAGGCTAGAGTTGAGGAAAGCTTGGGCGCCCCTATTAATGGAGCTAGCTAGGAGGCTTAGACCATCAGTTATTTGTTGGAGTTGATCTTGCTTGGAGGAGGGCTCACTGATAGCAGGGACGACTTGCAGTGGTCAGATTGCTTTGAGGACAGTGTCAGTGGAGAGCTACAACATAGATTCAGAGTTATGTGTGAGGGTTTCTCCATCAAAGCTTCCAGCAGCTAGGATGCTTCAGTTCAGTGGTTTGGGCAACTTGTGAGGAGGGCGCATCTCTACCTCTTGGACTTGTGTTGTAGCTTGAGTCAAGCTGCTATTGTATCAGGTTCATTTGTTTATTGTACTTGTTGTATTCCACCTTCTATTCTTTACATATATACACTCGTATTCCAAACTAGTTTTCCCCGGGGGGGTTTTATCGAGGGTCATGTTGACCAAAAATACCTGTGTTCATTTTCATGTATGCTAGTGTTTAGAACAGCAGTATTTTCAGCAGTAAAAATCTCTAGGTGTGTTACATAATTTATGGTATGCATGTGCTAACATCTTGGTGACAAAAACTACATGTCAAAGGACCTAAATGGCATATGTAACCGTAACAAAACAGCAAAGAAGTTCCTGAACAATTTGTTGTTATAAAACAGCAGCAAACCCTTGTTTGACAGTTGAAACTTAGAGCAACCTTGAGGTCAAAGACAGACCTAGTTGGCAGCTTGTTAGGACCTGGAAAATATTCACGAAATACAAAAAAATTAGTGATATAATACAATAACAAATATCGGCTTGACCTCAAAGGTTCTTCGCAGGAGTTTCCAATCATCAGAAACCTTGCTTTGAGGGCTGATTCTCTGCCAAATAAACTGCAGGCTTTCGGCCAATTTTAAAACTTCAAAAGAAGCTGGTCTCTCCTAGATAAGAACCACAAGTGGAGATGTCGCAATAGCTTAGCCTGGTATACCCATGTATAAATCCATCCTTGCCTTGCTTTGCTTTCAGAGATTTAACCTTAATTACTCCACTAAATTGAACTCCTAGGCCTCAGGTTATATATTCAAATATTAATCAATCAATGAGTTTCTCAACCAAATTTGCTGTCCACAAACTTGACTTCCCTTTTCTTGACACATTCAATCCATTGATTTGTGAATCAATCAACAAGAAGGCTCTCAACCAAGTTTGCTGTTAACGAACTCCATTGCCTTTTTCTTCACATATTCAATCCGTGATTCCTCACCTTTAGATTTCTCATAATCAAGGTACTTCTTGAAGAGAAACTGCAAAAAACATTGAAGTACCATAGCTTTAATTCTCTTCTACAGAAAAATGAAAAGCAAAAAACAAAAGCAAATTCTGCACAGAAATATGACCCAACATATTGGTTTCAGTACCATACATATGCTAAATTCATTACCTTCATCTTCTTAGGAGGCAAGTCCAGACAAGTGACCCTTTCAAAAAGGGATCGAATGACAGATGCATCTCCTCTGCAAATTTCCTACATTGCATAAGAAAAAGTACAGTGATATACCAAATAATGGCAACTTGCAACAAAGAAGAATTTGAGTAATGAACTAAACAGCCTGATCCAACAATAAATTCACATTGGGTAACCTGCTGCAAGTATGCATCTCAAAATGAATTTATGAAAGATATCCTCAAGAAATGCGTTTTTCGCATATGAAAAACATGGTGCACCTTGCACTCTACCTGGTCAAGATACACGCTCCATAGATCTGTTCTCTTAGGGTAATTCCTTAACACTCCTTCAAACAGCAATCGTGCTCTTTCAGCTGAACCAATTTTAAATTCAAGAACTGCGGCCCGTGAAATGAACTTTATGTGCTTATGACGTGGAAGACTAACTAGTGCTCGATTCAAAACCATTTCAGCTGCATCACTTCCTTGCTTCAACAGGTTTTGCATATTCCTCAGCCACACCTGGGTTCTCAAAATTCAAGGTTCAGTACCATACACAGAATCCAAACAGGAATAAATAACCCACCACTCACAGCACCAACCAATAATTTTGAGAACAAAAACAAATTACTTTACTCGGAAACAGAGAAATGGAAGAACAGAATGTAAAACTCCAAAGCACAGTTCCAAATACCTTGGCAGACGTTTTGAATTTTTTTGTCATGGCTTTAAGTAGCTGATCAGCCATTTCTTGCTGTCCAGTCCGTTCATACATTCCCAGTAGAGCAAGGTGAACTTTTTTGGGGTCACAATATTGCAGTGCTCTCTGGAAGACTTTTAGAACAGCTTCCTATAATGAATTACCAAATAGTTAGATCCAATGGAAGATTAGTTTTACAATGAAAAAAGAATGCATGCTTCCTAGTTACAACAAGAGCTGAGTTGAAAATCAGAGCACACATTTGGTGGAATGCCATAAACATTTTCCAGATTAAAAAAAGCCACCCAAACATTCAGCTTTTCTTCTTCCTCCCTGAAATTTATTGTTTGCAAAGCCCTGCCAAACAAACAACATTGCCAATCATTATATGCTGTTTTTGACATAGTTATATTCTTAAAATAGGAAAATTGTTTCGAGTGGCCATTCCTAATTTACCTTTCAGCAATGGCACGTGCCTTCTCAACATCTGCAATGGATAACAGGAAAGCCATGTACTTGATCCAAACAAAGCTACTATTTGGAGATGCCCGCACCAACTGCTCATATTCATCCACACTATCTGGTGCTTGGCCACCTTCCAAACGTTTTTGTTCAGCAGCTCTAATCTCTAGCTCCCTGAACACAGGCACATTTGAGAAAAACTCACAGATATGAAATTTCATATCAAATTCAAATACCATTTTCAAATGAAAATGTGGCTTTGCACAAACCATCCCACCTCTTTTCTTTAAGCTTTTTCTTTGCTCGCTTGGTCAACTTTTCGTCATCCTTGCTTCCCATTTCAGAAGGTTCATTGTCAAGATGGTTTCTCTTGTCAACAATTGCACCCCCAGACACATTTGCCTCTGTATCAAAGTTAACTTCCAGGGGAGGTACAGATACCCTTGATTCAACTGCTCTTGCTAGTCCCAGGGAATTAAAAATGTCAATCGCCAGATCCTTAGTTTCACCCTCATCATTTTCTTTGGATAAAACCTGTTTTTTGTATTCCCTGTCATCTTCAGAACTCAGGTTAGAATTCTCCCTTACAGTCTCCTCATTGCCCTCCTCCTCTACAGACTCTTTATATGGAACCACACCAGTGACTGATTTATTTACAAAATAAGATTCTTTCATATCCAATGATATACGCTTATTTTCCTCATCCACCTGAAACAAAAGAAC
>ML812114.1:43146-55360 GCA_009831015.1 Picea engelmannii
AAGAGGACTCGGTATCCCCATTTTGTGGGATAACTAAGGAGATCATGTCTCGAGGCCCTCAGGTTGCATATATGGAGTGTCGAGAGACTACATGGCCAACAGTGTCCACCTTGGTGGCTGACATTGTGCCCTAGTAAGTGGCCTTCCTTGGGAATGGGTTTGCTACTAGGAACTCCCTTGAAGAGCCATTATATCGTTCTCGGCCATACTTACCACTTTTCATCACTTAACCCCCCATTTCCTTATCTCTTGGGATTATAGGGTATATTGACCCACGAAGGGGTTGTCCCTCATTCTATGGGAAGAAGGGGTTGAAGGCCTAGAGGAATTGTTATTGGTTAAAAAGATAAAGGCATGTATATAAACCTTCCAGATGTTTCTCCCAGGGATCCCCCAAGAAAGCAATGAAACGTTTATCTGTAAGAAAAGGAGGACCCACAAGAATAAATGATAGAATGATTAGGGAGTTAGTTGGAGGATAGGAGGTCTCATCATGAGTCGGCCTATCATGATCATGGGTATCTAGCAGTATGGAATTACCATCATCTGGTCACCAAGCCAGCGTAATGGCTCTCAATTGCATGGTTGAGAGAAAGAGGGTCTTATCACGATCCAGCCTTCTCATTTCCAGAAGGTATTTGTGAGTGACATTGCCATTATCTGGACACCACGCCAAAACAATGGCCTTCAACTTATCCTTAAAACATGAAAGAAACAAAGAATGGCAAAACAATGGGCTTGGAAAAATTACATTGCAAACGAAGGGCCACACACCCTCTACAAAGGCACCCATGAATGAGACACTACAACCCCTTGTATGTCATGAACCCCATGCCCAATGAATCTTGTTCCTTAACCACATCATCCAATTTTCATGGCTTAGAGAGGGATCACTTGGGAAATACTCCTTGACCTAGGGAAATATATACCCAATAGGACACCTCGTCAACCCTCCCATATCCAAGCTTGGAAAATCCCATAATGTCTTTGAGCACTTACCTGTTTCACAGGGTAATCCTTGATGCACATGCTTAGGTGGCTCATTTATTGGTTTGATTTACTCATCATGATATTTTGACTTGAGATCCTTGGAGAGCGTGATTATTTGTCTTTGTAGGACCTAGTTGGTGGACAGTTTTGGAGGAACAAGCCTAGCTTGGGATTCCATGGGGCTTGAAGCCCACAGATTGGATGTCAAGGGCACGCATGTCAGATGAGAGAGATGAACCTTTGGAGGCCTAGAATATGTCTTGACAGACATAACCTATCCCTTACATGCTAAATCCTTTTCCTAGGAGAGGCAAAACGTAACCTTTAGAGGCATGACGTCACCTAGAAGGGCTAGGGTTTGGTGGTGAAGTTATCACTCAATGACACATGGACCTTTTGAGGAGAATGAGGCCTTGACCATGAGGAGATGGCCTAGATGATTGACATGTGGCCTTTGGAGGCGTAACGATGCTTCTCCAACACTAACGACTTGCTCCTAGAGTCAAAACGTCCCCTAAAGAGGTGACATCACATTAAGTTCGGGTTTTTTGTGTGTAAAAGTGAATTTAAAGATGAATTGTTTAATATTATTTGTGTAAAGGGAAAAGAATAGGGTTTTTTACCCCTAATATTGTGGTTTACCCTAAATTTGGAAAAACTATGTTAGTGACATTTTGTATAAATAGAGATCATAAGGTCTCATTTTGAATCATATCTCTCCCATTTGGAGAGGCCTTTGACTGAAATTTTCGCTATCTTTGGCTATTTTGTCTCTTTTGCTCTTGTGTATGGCTACTTTCTTGGTTATTGGTTGGTGGAAGTGATGTTCTAACCTTGGAAGACTCTTTGTTTCTATCGTGGTGGTTTATCTTAGCATTTTGCTTGGATTGGTAAGGCCTTTTTGCATTATATTATCGTTTTGTTTCAAGACAAGGTTATTTTGCTAGAACTAGGTGGGAAGTATAAGGGAATAAACCCCCACCTTAGACTCCATCACTTTATGCAAATTTTATTGATTTAACAAGGGTTTGCTAAGAAAAGTACAAGTGCATACACCCTCTTAGCCTAAACCCTAGCTAGGGATACTTGCCTCAGGGAGTAAGAGGATTTACACCCCCAAGGAGGTAGTACCTCTATCTCTTTATTTGCTTGACTCCATTAACCCAATCATTAAAGGCACTAGGCATCACTTGTTGCATTGGATATATAAAATTGTCTCTTTGGGAAATGTGAAATTTCATGATTTTGAAATTGTTCCTAGTGGAATCAAATCTATGCTATAAATACTTGCTTGAGCCATTAGGGTGTTTCATTTCTCCAAGTATTTCTTTCCATTGTTACAAATTTAACCTACAGACATTAGGGTGTTTCATTTCTCCAAGTATTTCTTTCCATTGTTACAAATTTAACCTACAGACATTAGGGTGTTTCATTTCTCCAAGTATTTATTTCCATTGTTACAAATTTAACCTACAGACATTAGGGTTGTAGAAAACCCTAACCAAATTCTTCAATAACTCCTAATTTAACCATTGAAACTTGCCTAAAATCTGCCCACACAATCTACTAAGTACAACACAGTTTTTGGCAAGTTTTGAGCAAGTTTTAGTGTTGAATATCTTGTTGTAATGATAAGTTTGTTGCAGCCATAAGGCTGATAAATATCATTGTAGTAATCTTTTTGTTTCAGCCTTGCTTTTGTTCTTAAGTATTGCTTCATCATTGTCGAGTTAAGCTAGCTTTCACTAGCTTGTCTCTTACTTGTTCAATTATACTTTTAACACTTTCTCGCAACCTTATTATCTCATATATGTTGATATATATCATTGATTATTGTTGCAATTAGGGACAACAATATTAACTTGCTTGTTGATCCGGATTATTTTCGGCACGAAATGAGAGCAGAGATATAATAAAGAAATGCATAGAGATATTGCAGATATTCAATAATATAACAGAAATGTATTAGAGATGCAACCATAAACATAGATATACAGTAATACACAATTTCTATTAATCAGATAAATGTACAGAGACTGTAAAAATACAGAGTGAAAGACTCGTTAGAACGCTGGCAGCTTATCTCTGAGGAGAGATGTGATGGCTACTCGTATTCGCAAGAAGATGATTACAATGAGGCTCTGAAGGCCCTTTTACAATAAACGGGAATGTCAAAAGTCCTAGACATCCAAAAACCTAACCCCAGGAGTTTGGCGTCATGTGGGCCTCGTTTGGGTAAGTGAGTACATCAACTTCCTGGGGTCGTAACTTTTGCATACGATCTCCGTTTTAGGCGTGTGATAGCTCGTTGGAAAGGTATTGTCGAGGAGATTCATTTTGGAGGCTCAATCATGCCTTCGACAATCATTGAGAACCTCGATCTCGAAAAACCTCCATTTGGACCCTCAAAATGGCCCCGGAAGTTGAAACCTGCTAAAAATAGTAAATTGTCAAAATGGCCAAAACGTTGTTTTGAGCCATTTGGAGAAGGTGGGTGGCCACCGATATCCACCTGGATCACTTGTCCACCTAACATTCTATAACCAAGTGTGGCTTTTCTTGTGTCTCACGCAGGTACAAACACGTTTACAGGTACCCAAATACTTGACAAATTTAAACCACCCGGAGACGAGCCATCAAAACTTCTTTTCTCTTCCATAATTGACCTTTAGGTGGATACTTGTCTTCCTTCCTTTCCATCCGTCTCAATCCCTCCAAGGTCACGAGGATCACCTCCCTAGAGTGACCTAGTCACCCTTGAAGTGTGGGACCTATATCGAGGTGACATTGGGTATAGTGTCTCTTAGTTGTCGCCAATTGGTGGTTGGATCGAGATTTGCCCAACCTACAACACTTTGGCAAGCTTCTCTCCCAAAGCCTCTATCCCTTAACTTTCCTAGCGACTCCATTGAAGAATGTTCCATTTTCTACCCTTGATAAGTTTCCCTTGAAACTTGTCTGGCGACTCCACTTTCCACGAAACCACCTTTCCTTCTTTCCCCTTTCCCTCCTTTGGTGAGACTTGATCTCACCTGGAGACTCCAATGAGGTGTCCTTTCGGTCAATCGAATTATGGCACCATGGGATGAACCCTCATCCATAACTTTTTATGACTCAAAGATAGCATTTTTACAGATGGAAAAGGAAAAGGCTGCTAATAAAGTTGTTAAGGAAATGATGAATCGTGTAAGAGATTTATTCCCCGCCCTTGACGATGAAGAGGTGCTTGAAGGACAGATATATGAAGAAAGTTACCAAGAAGATTCCAATGAAGATCCAAACGAGATATTTGATGAAGAAGAAGCACTCATATCTTCCCTTCCATTCGATGCATACATTCATGCCTTTGTTCCTCCCACGCATCAAGAAGAGAACATGATGAGTTATAATCCTTTTGAATATCTTGATGACACTTTACTCTATGACTTTGGAAGTGAAGAGGTGTTATAGGATCCATTGGGTGTGACATATCTTTCTTAAAAAAGGAACATAGAGCACTATGAATTAAGAATCGAGCCTTGTGTGATGAAGAGGTGATGGAGGAGCATGCCCATGAAGAGAAAAATTAATCCTGATGAAGCACAACATGTTGAGGCATCACTAACTTTGCTCCCACCTCATGTAGTTGAGGTTGTCTAGCCGTGCTCTCCTCATGTTCATAAGTTTCAAGAAGCAACTAGTCTCAATGATGAATTTGAGGAGCTTGTTGAAGACGTCCCTGCCTCTACTCCTCCTGCACACGAAGACAAAGAGATGGTCACTTCTGTTGATGGTCTTGAGAGAGAACCTTTACATATGGTTGATGAACATATAGACACTTTCATACAAACTGGCAGACGCAGGTGGGATTTTGGTCATCTCATTTTCTATAGAAACCCATTTATAACATTGAGGGTAGCCCTCAAGAAAAGGGGTTTGAGTTGTCATCTTCAGAGGACTATGTTTCATGCGTATATGATTCATATGTTTGGGAGCATGATGATGACGTGATTACAGATTTATTCGAGGACACTCAACCACTTTCTTCCTTAGTATTGGAGGAATACCAAGACGTGTCCACCTTAGAGCGATCAGAGGCTCACTCTACAAAGAGGAAGTACTTTCATATTGAGGATTTCTATAGGGATTCAAAGATCAAGAGGGCACAATTTTCTCTTCCTAGACTTGAGCTTGTCCCTTACCTCATTTCATTTTCTTAGGAAAATCATGAAGTCTTCTTGGGACCTCTCATATCTTCTCGGTCTTCAGGAAGCAACGATCATGTTCGAGAGGTTGAAGAAAAGCCTTCGTCTACATATAGTAGCCCCTTCAGAGATGGATTGATCGAGCTTGCGGCAATCACTTCAGGTAGGATCCCTTGCATGATTAGAGTTGTGGATATTCTTTCCAGTAGGATTTCCTCACCCCCACCCATCTCCACGAGTTTCATTTCATTTCATGATTATATATCTATTTATACTCATGATCATTACGTTCTTGACTTATCTTTATTATTTTACATAATCAAGCATAGGAGGAGATGCTTTGATGGAATGATCAACTGGTTGCACCGGTTGTATGACTTCACCAGACATCATCTATTGCTTGATATTCAGGGCCCCAAGGCCCCCAACTAAGTAGGTAAGTCATTTTGATTTCTTGCATATGCATCTTGATTTCTCATATTATTTTAGATGCATTTCATATTTCATTTTGCTCTACTTGCATATTGATTCCATGCTTAGTTTAGAAGTTCTTGAAAAAATGCTAAAATTTTCTTTTCTAGATTAGTCATTTTTGGATTTTTTATATGGACGAAGGGTGATAGCACCACCCTAGATGCTTTGATGTTTTTATCTAAGTTTTGGCAAGAAAAGGTCTACCAGGAGATGTTTTGGTTCTCATGCACTCTACGACGAGCACATGTCCCCATGTATGAGCCAGATGTTATCCCCATTTTGTGGGATAACTAAGGAGATCATGTCTCAAGGCCCTCAGGTTGCAGATATGGAGTGTCGAGAGACTACATGACCAGCAGTATCCACTTGCATAGATGGAGACCCTTCTCACCACCAGAGAGGTCAAGATTTTCAGATGGCATCCACCACACCAGCTTGCTTCCGAGAGGCACAAGGATTTTCTCCATGAGGTACAAGTTAGGTATTATGGTGAGTGTCATTTCAAGATTTGAGGCATTTCATTATGTTGTATCTTAGGTTGCTTTAGATTTCATGACATATGCTTGGACATTATGAATTTTTCCTTGTTTCGCCTACGTGGTTGGCATTGTGCCCTAGTAAGTGGCCTTCCTTGGGAATGGGTTTGCTACTAGGAACTCCCTTGAAGAGCCATCGTACCGTTCCTAAACATACCTACCACTTTTCATCACTTAACCCCCCCATTTCCTTATCTCTTGGGATTATAGGGTATATTGACCCAAGAAGGGGTTGTCCCTCATTCTATGGGAAGAAGGGGTTGGTGGCCCACAGGAATTGATGTTGGTTAAAAAGATAAAATCTTATTATAAACCTTCCAAATGCTTCTCCCAGGGATCCCCCAAGAAAGCCTTGAAACGCTTATATGTAAGAAAAGGGGGACCCACAAGAATAAATGATAGAATGCTTAGGGGGTTAGTTGGAGGATAAGAGGTTTCATCATGAGTCGAACTATCATGATCATCGGTATCTAGCAGTATGACATTACCATCATCTAGTCACCAAGCCATGATAATGGATCTTAGTTGCATGGCTGAGAGAAAGGGGATGTAATCACGATCCATCCTTTTCATTTCCATAAGGTATTTGTGAGTGGCATTGTCATTATCTGGACACCACTCCAGAACAGTGGCCTTCAACTTATCCTTAAAACATGCAAGAACAGTGGCCTTCAACTTAACTCAAAGTGGCTTTTTGAGTGAGATTATTATGGGATGATCTCAACCTTAGATTGGAGATGAGATAGGATGATCTCAACCTTAGATTGGAGATGAGATAGGATGATCTCATCCATTCAATCTTTAGGTTTCCTTATGGAGGTTCAAGAGGGGCGCAAAGGGCAAACAGGAGCTCAATTCATTCATTTGCTCACTTGGACAGTTTGAGGAAGAGCATGAGGATGAGGTTGGAGGCTAGAGTTGAGGAAAGCTTGGGCACCCCTATTCATGGAGGTAGCCAGGAGGCTTAGACCCCTATTCATGGAGGTAGCCAGGAGGCTTGGAGGAGGGTGCACTGATGGCAGGGAGGACTTGCAGTGGTCAGATTGCTTTGAGGACGGTTTCAATGGAGAGCTAAAACACAAATTCATAGTTGTGTGTAAGGGTTTCTCCATCAAAGCTTCTAACAGCTAGGGCGCTTTAGTTCAGTGGTTTGGGCAACTTGTGAGGAGGGTGCGCCATCGTAGGGCACATCTCTACCTCTTGGACTTATGTTGCAGCTTGAGTCAAGTTGTTATTGTATCAGGTTCATTTGTTTATTGCACTTGTTGTATTCCACCTTCTATTCTCCACATATATACACTCATATTCCAAACTAGTTTTCTCCAGGGAGGTTTTATCCAGGGTCATGTTGACCAAAAATACTTGTGTTAATTTTCATTCATGCTAGTGTTTAGAACAACAATATCTTCAACAATAAATATCACTAGGTGTGTTATAATTTATGGTATGTGTGTGCTAACATCTTGGTGACAAAAGCCACATGCTAGAGCACCTAAATGGCCTATGTAACCATAACAAAACATTCAAAAAGTCCCTGAACTGTTTATTGTTATAAAACAACAACAAACCCTTGTTTGACAGTTGAAACTTAGAGCCAACTTGAGGCCAAAGACAGACCTAGTTGGCAGCTTGTTAGGACTTGCAAAATCTTCATGGTATCAGAGCTTGCCGGCTGATTTTTGTTGAGGTGTGGACAACAGTTTGTGGACTGTTTTAGACATCTTTTGGGCAGATTTTGTGGACAACCATTTACAGAGTTTAGTGGCAGCTTGTTGGCAAAAATTTTGTGGAGATTTTTTGGACAGTTGGTGGACATTTTGTCAACCTCTTTTCACACCTACTTACTAGGAGTGAGGTTGATTTTTCACGACCTATTTTCACACCTATATTGTTATGAGTGAGGTCGTTGTCCGTTTGCCTCTTTTCACACCTGTGTTGACAGGAGTGAGGCAACGTTCCTTTGTAGTTGTAGCATCAGTTTGAGTGCAATGGGCAGTGATGTCAACATCTCAGATGCGTGTGGAGGATAGGCTAGCTGGAGCTAGCAACTGGTCTCCTTCGAAGGCCAAGATTGTCTTTGTCTTAAGGACCTCGAACTATGGGATACAGTTGAGGCGTTTGTTGTTTTTCCTCCTACTACTGCTCCCGTCTTGTTAGCAGAGTTCAGCAAGAGGAACAACAAGGCAAAGAGGACGATGTGTTATGCAGTGAGGGATAACATCATTCCCCACTTGACTAGGAAAGCCTATGCATTTGAGATGCGGGCATCTCTATGCAAGTTTTACGAGAGCTCTAACCAGAACCGGAAGATGGTTATGTATGATCGACTCAAGGGTATTCGCATGCTCAAGAATGAGTCGGTTACTTCATACCTTGGTCGATACACCCAGATCATAGACGAGTTTGGAGTCGTTGGAGAGGTAGTGGACCCAGACTCTATGGTGAGGACAGCCTTAAACAGCTTCACCAAACCATGGGGTCCATTTGTTCATGGCATTGTTGCCAGAGAGATCATGCCCACTTGGGAGAGGATGTGGGATAATTTCGTTCAGGAGGAGACTAGGCTTACATCAGAGACTTTTGGACAGCAGCAGAGAGTGCAGGGTGATGAGGATCTTGCTCTTTGGACAAAGGGCAAGAAGAAGACCAGCAAGGGAGGTCGGCAAGGTCCCAAGTTTGGGGCCCCGCCACAGGGAGAAGAGAGTAGTAGTGGGCAGAAGAGAGATATGAGCAAAGTGAAGTGTTTTGTTTGTAAGAAGATGGAACACTATGTTGGACAGTGTCCCAACAGGAAGAAGAAGAGGGGTGGTATCACAGCTACAGCAGAGCAGGCAGAGCTTCAAACTTTGTTTGAGAGAGTATGCTTTCCTCATATGTTGCACTTCAGTTGAGACGGCACCCAGTATCTGGTATATTGACATCGGGGCTTTGAGCCATATGATTGGAGTGAGAGAGCATTTGATTGATCTCAGAGACACAGAGGTCAGGATGGAAATTGCTCTCGGTAATGACTCCTTGGTCAAAGTTGTTGGGATTGGCATTGTTACCTTTCAGAGAGATGGCATGCCACCTATATCGTTCATGGATGTTCTCTATGTCCCTAGGCTAAAGAAGAATTTGATTTCAATTTCCACCCTCTAGGATAGAGGTCTTGAGATGTCCTTCAGAGGGGCAGACGTCTTCATACACCCTATGGGGTCATCGCTCACCCCAGGAAAAGTGATTAGAGTGAGGGCTGGGAAAATGTGCAAATTGTTTTTTCAGCCTCTTCATGCCTTCGCAATGAGCAGTGACAACAGCAGACGTTTATGTGAGTTATGGCATCGGAGGATGGCTCACCTTCATCATGGGGCTCTCGGAGGACTGAGAGAGGTTGTGACAGGAGTGCCACAGATCAGTACAAAGCATCAGGATGTTTGCAGAGGGTGTGTGCTTGATAAGTTTACCAAGGCCTCGTTCCCCAGCAGTGACACCAAGTCAACTGGGATATTGGATTTAGTACACACATGTGTTTGGGCCCATGTCTTGGGCGTCCTTGAGTGGTCGTGAGTATTATCTCACGTTCATTGATGACTACTCAAGGAAGACCTGGATCTATTTCCTGAAGACCAAGAGTGAGGTCTTCAAGAGGTTCCAAGAGTTAAAATCTCTTATGGAGAACCAATCCGAAAAGAAGATCAAGGTCTTGCGGTCGGATAATGGAGGAGAGTATTCATCCACTCAATTTATAGACTTATGACCCCATGTTGGGATCAGAATACATATGACCGTACCCTACAACCCCCAGCAGAACAGGGTTGCGGAGAGGAAGAACCGAGCGATCACATCTGTAGCGAGACCTATGTTGCATGATCAGAGTTTGTCTCTTTACCTATGGGCAAAGGCGAGTGCTACTTCAGTTTACCTGCAGAACAGGAGTCCCCATAGGATATTGGAGAAGAAGACTTTTGAGGAGGCCTTCACTGGTAGGAGGCCCAATGTCGAGCATGTCAAGATTTTTGGGTGCCTAGCCTATTCTCATGTCCCCTCGGAGAAGAGGACAAAGCTAGACCCCACAGCCCAACAAGGGATTCTAGTTGGATAATCAGAGGTTTCCAAAGCCTACCGTATCTACATTCGATCACTGAGGAGAGAGGTGGTGAGCAGACATGTCAGATTTGAGGAGGGTAGGGCTTTTAAGAGATCTCTAGAGTCGAGAGTCAGTGTGGAGGATGATGCAGAGGCACTGATTGATGTCTTAGAGGAATCACAGCCTCAGGTTTCTGGTACACCAATTTCAAGGGTGACAAGGTCACCTTGCACACCTTCAGGGTCACAGTCAAAGGGTGTTCAGTCAGAGGGGGCTGAGGCTTCAGGATCTCAGAGTCTTGAGACTAGACCTGAGACAAATACTCTTGGGTAGTAAGATCTTACTTCTCCATTGAATACTTCAAGGAAGAGGAGATCTAAATGGTTTCAAGAGCCCTTGAAGGAAGCCAAGGAGAACGTAGGAGAGCCCAAGAGACAGTTCAAAGAGAGTAGCCCACCAGTGAGACTTGGATCCTATTTGGCTTTAGTGACAAGTATCTCAGATACTGAGCCACAGACATTTGCGCAAGCAGTGGACCAACAGGTTTGGCGAGAGGCCATGTTGGAGGAGTATGATTCCATTGTGCGCAACGATGTTTGGGAGGTGGTTTCGAGGCCAGTGGGGAAGTCAGTTGTGACTTCCAAGTGGTTGTACAAAACCAAGTATGTTGCATATGGCAGCATAGAGAAACACAAGACCCGATTTGTGGCACCGGGCTTCTCTCAAACAGAGGGAGTCGATTATGATGAGACATTCGCACGAGTTGCGAGATACACCTTAATCAGGAGTATTATTTCCATAGCGGCGAAGATGGGTTGGAGCATACATCAGATGGATGTGAAGACCACATTTCTAAATGGCTTTATAGAGGAGGAGGTGTACATTGAGCAGCCACAGGGGTTCAAGGTGAGTGAGAGTGAGTCTCACGTGTGCCTTTTGAGAAAGGCACTTTATGGTCTGAAGCAAGCTCCCAGAGCTTGGTATTCACGTATTGACACATACTTGCTTCAGATATGTTTTGAGAAGAGCGATGTTGATCCTAACCTCTATTACATCATTAGAAATGAGGACACACTCATTCTCATTCTATATGTGGATGACATGTTCATCACAGGAGCAGAGGATCTCATAGCTAAGTGCAAGCTGGGAATTGCATCAGAGTTTGAGATGAGTGACATTGGGTTGATGCACTATTTTCTAGGTATGGAGTTATGGTAGGAGGGACACACATTTCTCGAGCAAGGGAAGTATGTTGCAGATATTCTAAGCAGATTTCAGATGGAGGACTGCGGACCTATGTCAACACCCATGGTTACCAACTGGAAAAAGCTTAGTGCTCCAGATTCTCAGTTGGTAGATGCTACATTTTATAGGAAGTTGATCGTATGTATATGGTCAACATTAGACCAGTTATTTGTTTTGTCGTGAACACTCTTAGCGAGCATATGGTAGAGTTGAGGAGTGTTCATTGGATTGGGGCAAAACATGTGTTGAGGTACATTGTTAGGACAGTTGATTATGGCCTGGACTATATCAGAGGTGATGGGGTCAGTTTGGTTGGCTACACCGACTCGGACTAGGCAGGATGTGCTACTGATAGGAAAAGCACCTCAGGGTGTTGCTTTGGTTTGGGGTCAAGACTTGTTTCCTGGTTCAACCGGAAGCAGAAATCAGTTGCTTTGAGTTCCGCCGAGGTAGAGTACATGGCGGCCAGTCAGGCCATTTGGCTTTGTAAGACGTTGGTTGGATTATTTCGTCAGGAGTTGCCACTGATAGTCATACACTGCAATAATCAAAGTTGTATCAAACTCTCTGAGAATCCAGTTTTCCATGATCGGTCGAAGCACATTGAGATCAAATATCACTTCATCAGAGATTGGGTTCAGAGAGGGGCAGTACAGTTACAATATATATCGACTAACGAGCAGATGGCATACATTCTCACCAAGGCCCTGCCACGG
>ML812114.1:74710-88232 GCA_009831015.1 Picea engelmannii
TGACAATTAATTCACAAAGTGGGTGAATTAATAGACATAAAGCAACTAAGGAAAGTGGGTTTCCTTAGTGAGATTTTTGGATTAGATCTCACCCATCGATTAGACTTGGCTAGATTGGATCTAGGCCATTGATCTTTTAGGGTTTGGCCAAAGGAGGGTATAGTGCATTTATGAGATTCATTCTTCACTTGTGAGAAGAGGAGAAGAGGAGGAGAGCTAGGGCGCATTTCTCAAGGAGAGGAGGGCGCACTTGCATGAGGGTTTGAGGAGGAAGCCTTTGTTGAGTTGAGAGAGCTTGGAGATGCCTTCCACGGAGGCTTGGCTACCATTCTAGAGGAGGGCGCACATTTGTGATGGAGGGCGCATTTGCTAGAGGAGAGGGCGCAACCTTGAGAGGACGGGTGCATATCTAGTAGAGGGAGCTCTACCGATTGCTTGGAGGCTCACTCCATTTGTCTTGGCTTACTCTTGTGCTATAGAGGGAGCTATGAGGAGTGAGGGCGCATAAGTCTAGAGGAGGGGGCGCATTCCATGGAGGTAGGCGCACTTGCTTGAGGTGGTGGTGCATTCTTGGGAGGAGGGCACATCAAGCAAGGAAGTGGCTCATTCTTGGAGGGTTCTAACTAGTAGAGAGGAGGCGCACTTAACGACGAGTTGAGGGAGCTTGGCTAGGGAGAATTCATCCCTTGTTGGGTTTTTGCATGTGGAGGGGGCGCACTTGAGAGGAGGGGCGCACCATGACTTGGAGGAGGTTTTCTTGTGAGAGGGAGGCTACTTCAAAGAAAAAGACAAAGACAAGGCAAGTTCAAAGGCAAGCAAGAGCAAAGGCAAAGAAAAGGATCAGGATAAAGACAAAGCAAGCAAGAGGAAGAAAGGCTCACCAAGGCAAGGGGCGCCTTAAGTCACAAGGCTTGTGGGGAGGTCTTCAAGGAACTCCAAGGCATCCGAGAGTGGTTGTTATTGTACCAGGTTCACTTGTATATGTTTCATGTGTTGCACATTTTGCTTTGAGGCCTTCTATATATATCTGCTCCAAACTGGTTGTCGCCATGGGGGGGTTTTCCAGGGTCATGTTACCAAAAATCTATGTGTCAATTTTATGCATGCTTAGAAGTGTAGATCAACATTTTAAAGTTAAAGATCTAGAGGTAGTGTTATGTGTTTCGATGTATATTGCATGTGCTAACATTGGGTAAAGAAAACACTTGCAAGGGCACTTGACCAT
Organism: Picea engelmannii; assembly: GCA_009831015.1. NCBI lineage: Eukaryota > Viridiplantae > Streptophyta > Pinopsida > Pinales > Pinaceae > Picea > Picea engelmannii. The sequence continues at coordinate 75,936 of ML812114.1, forward strand.
TAAATATTGAGTAGAAAGTTTGGTGACTGTTTGCTGTCCTAAAAACAGCAAGAAAAGACAGCTACACAGTTGAAACTTAGAGCCATACTAAGGTCAAGAACAGACCTGAGATGGCAGCCTCATAGGACCTCAGAAAATCTACATGGTATCAGAGCCAATGGTGGCTTAGACCTGTTGATTTTTGAGCATTTTTGTGGGCAGTTTTGTGAGGTTTATATCAGATCTGTTGGGCTGTTTTTGGACAGCAAGTTTACAGTCCAAAACAGTGAGTAAAATTCAGATCTGAAGGTACCTCTTAGTTAGTGCCAGTTATACAGTTCAGGGCAGATTTTGGACAGTCTATTGACAGAGTTTGTGGACAGCTTGTGAGCAGATTTGTTGGGCTGATTTTTGACACTTGTGGACAGCCTCTTTCCACACTTGCGTGGACAGGAGTGAGGCTGTAGTTTACAACCTCTTTTCACACCTATATTGCTAGGAGTGAAATCGGTGTCCGCTTGCCTCTTTTTACACCTGTGTTGATAGGAGTGAGTTTGGCAGTGATGTCCGTATCTCAGATGTGTGTGGAGGACAAGGTAATCGGGGCTAACAATTGGTCTCCTTGGAAGGCAAGGATCGTCTTTGTCTTAGAGGACCTCGAACTATGGGATATAATTGAAGCGCCTGTTCCAGTTCTTCCTGTTACTGCCCCCGTCTTGTTGGCAGATTTCAGGAAGAGGGACAACAAGGCAAAGAGGACCATATATGATGCAGTGCGGGATCATATCATTCCCCACTTGACTGGGAAGACTTATGCATGGGAGATGTGGGCATCTATATGCAAGTTGTATGAGAGCTCTAATGAGAACCGAAAGTTGGTTCTTCATGATCAACTGAGGGGCATTTGCATGCTCGAGGATGAGTTGGTTACTTCTTTCCTTGGTAGATTCACCCAGATCAGAGACGAGCTTGGAGTCGTCGGAGAGGTGGTGGATCCCAACTTTATGGTAAGGATAGCTTTGAACAGCTTTACCAAACCATGGGGTCCATTCGTTCGTGGCATTGTTGCCAGGGAGGTTATACCTACATGGTAGAGGATGTGGGATGACTTCGTCCAGAAGGAGACTAGACTAGTAGCAGATTGTAGCCTTTATTATTTACAAACACCGGGCTTATGAATTTACATTTCTAATTTTGACCTTGACTATTAGAATCCATCAGAACAATACTTTGCTCATAAACAAGGGATAAGGATGTAAGTTGTACCACTGCTAAATTTTGGCATGAAAACAAGGAGGCCATATGTAATTACTCATTATGAATATCATCAGGTTTGTCATTTATCTGTATCTTTATTTCTTCTAGTCTTATTGTTGCAGCATTGTTTTGGTTTTGGGCAGGAGTCGTTATGTTGATCTTTTTGGTTATCTTCCTCATAGATAACATGATCCAGTGTCATCCTCAACATCTGTGGTGGTCAATGCTTCTGCATCATTACTAACTTACTCAAGTTTTCAGAACCCTATTATCTCCAACAGAATGCCTAAGGGTCCACTTTGTTTCATTCCTTCCTTCTCTCATAAGTTACCAATATCTGTGTTAATATACAGCAATGTTCGTTGATATTGGGTTCTATGAGATAGCAATATTTTCTGGGCGGAATAATACTAAGACTCCTCAGTTAAACAAGTTCTAGATGCCTCTGCTAAATTTCTCAGTCAATAAATAATTACGTTTAGTTTCTCCACTATTTGAGCATCCACTCTCTCTGACTCATCAATTTCAGTGGCCCTTACTTAATAATTGAATTGCACTTCTGCTCTGTTTCTGAAATAGAAAAAAAACAGATTCCTACTTCTCTTAATGTTTAGAACCCTCCGAACAGCAGAATGACCACTCGAAGCAAGCACCTTGATGTCCTAGAGGGGTGGACTGGTTTCTCCTCCTACACAGCAGAAGCTTGAAAAGAGCAGGCCTCTGAGATTAAATATATTTGCAAAAGAATGTACAGAGAAATATTGAATAAATAATTGACTAATTTATAAGATGATACAATTGAATGATGTTATCTCTTCATATAGCGTTTGAAGAAATGGATTAGGGCGAATGGTCACGACCTTAGTGTAAGTATATATTATATATGTTGGTTATAAATTTTGTACTACTTATTTTAGTAATATACTTTCAGTATATTACACAATCCGATAGTCCGATAGGTTTCAACTTTTGACAACAACACTATTACAGAAGCAATGTTGGACCAAAGATCCATTCACCAAGCATGCACTTTAACCCCTTACGTGTATGTGATGGCAGCAGATGTGTTGGGATGCCTGGTGGAGGCTTCCCATGTACAAGACAAAGGGTATTTTTCTCCATGATGGTGGACAACAGCTTAAAAGTTAATGTACATGATCCAACAATTCAGTGCTTAATCCAGCATTCAGCTGGAACTCTGTTGAAATCTTATGGTGTTTGGACACCCTTTGCTAGAGCAGCTAGAGCTGTGGCAAGCAAAGAGAAAACAGAAGCCCTGGTTACTGTGTAAGAGGACCCTCCTCAGTGGCTCAATAAAAAATGGAAATTCATAAGACCGCAACTGCAGCAGGTATATGCTCTTCAGTCATGATGTGTCAGTAAAACAGATGTGGGATTTGGTGGTTACCAAATTTAAGGAAAACATTAAAAACGGCTCCCCAAAGAGATCCCCCTGGCAGGGGGAATTAGGTAATCAACAGAATACTTGCAGAGGACGTGTGTTATTCCTCTTGCTTCTTCTCAGGTTCCAACTACTTCAAGCAATAGAAAGCTGGAATAGTTAGTTATTTCCTCTGGGGAAAACAAGGAGAGAGACAGGGGGGGCTCTAGTTGCTTGGGACACTTATACCCTCCCGCGAGAATGGGGGTTTGGATTGGTAGAAATCAAAGCTCAGAGAGTAGTACTGGCAGCTAATTGGATTTTAAGAGCCAGGTTATTCATTTACTAACTATAACTTGGTAGTTTCGTATGGAAAACTATGAATTCATATACACTTAAAATAATGGAGATTCATAAAATTAAAAGAGAAATCACCACCAGATTAGTTACCATATTTTCTATCTACATGATTCCATTTGGAAGACTACACTCTGATTTTTCACTGAGACATGATTAAAGCTCCCTGACTATAAATACCATTTTCAACAATAAAGAATCATTTGAAGGTTAATCAACCTGTCACCCCACTAGGAAGACTCCATAAAAGCCTAAGTTAAAATCAATGACTGTCTTAAGAGCAATTCATTAGGAAGACTCCATAAAAGCCTAAGCTTAAATCAATGATTGTCTTAAAAGCAGTTCAAGGTAACAACATCCAGAAAATCTTAAAGCAAACAGAATGACAATTATAACATCAACATCAAAATCACTGTCAAACCTGTCAGTGGAGATGATAAAACTAAGCTGAAGGTTCCGAAATGCAGGATTTGAGCGTAATATTCTACACCTAACAATTTGTCCAATATGAAATGCTGACCCCACTTCTTTTTCTGCATCGATGCCGAGTTCAGATCTGTAAAGCAATAATTGTAGAAAAATCATCAGACTTTTATAATGTTGTGCAGACACACAAAATGGTAAAAATTCTTAGAACAATCTCTGACAATTAGATAAATTAGTCCAACCAGAATGACTAAGAACTTACAGAGACACAGAACATAGCATAATACAATGTCAACTAAAAAAGAAAAATCCAAAGAGAACCTACTCATTAGCATGAGAAACTACCATATAGCCCTAGAACTACTCATTAACATTAGAAACACAAGCTTCATCTTCGTATCTGCAATATGTTACCTCCCCAACTTGCACTTAATGATAAAAGCCCAAATCAACAAGGAACAATCCAAGAGGGAACTACTAGGACAGTTACCACTGTCACCTAAAAAACCTATCCTCTCACATTAGGTTGGCTCCTCTCCCTAGGTATTAGAATTAGTAAATCTCAATGAAGCTCAACGGTGATGTGAAGAGATAGCTCTAGAAATACAATGTTTTTTGTAGTATGATGAGAATAAAGTGATGGAAGGATCAAGAGAGTAGTGCCAATCCTAACAAGCACGAGTGGAGTCAAGAGGCCGATCCAAGAGGGTAAGCTCAATAAAATGTTCAGACTCTAAGGGCTACAATATGCATGCCACAAGAAGAACTTAGCATTACTTAAAATGAAAGTAAGGAATACTAGGAGGAATTTAAAAGTGCCACATCAAAACTTTGCATTAGTCTAGCACCCACTCAAGAAGCATTAGTCTAGCATTAGTCTAGCACCCACTCAAGAAGATGTAAGATGCAAGAGAATACCACCATGTATAAGAAAACAAAGGATTCAAGAGGGAGAAACTCCTCTCATAAAACCTATGTTGCATTGCCTTTGGGGCCGGGGGAACGATGGGGTCGGGGGGACAAGTTTCTAGGACAGCTAGAGCGCACCCCCAAATTTTTCAGGGGACAGCAGGTTGGGGACGGCAATTTTATATATATATATATATATATATATATATATATATATATACTATAGAAAACAAATAAAAATAGTATCACCATTTTTTATATAAAAAATTCAAAACAATCAGATGAAGGCTCAATTTATTTTACATCCATTCTTCCATATTTCCACTCAATAATAGAACATTTTATTATGTAAACTTTATCAACAATACAAATAAATTTTTTTAATTATATTATCTAAAATTATATATACATAAATCAAATCTTTAATAATACTAATTTTAATATAGATATATATATATTAAAAACTATTTAAAATATTATTCATTGCTAATTATGTAATTGTACCATAATATGTTATAACTATAGAAAACAAATAAAAATAGTATCACCTTTTTGTATATAAGAAATTCAAAATAATCAAATGGAGGCTCAATTTATTGTACATCCATTCTTCCATATTTCCACTCAATAATAGAACATTTTATTATGTAAACTTTATCAACGATACAAATAATTTTTTTTAATTATATTATCTAAAATTATATATACATAAATCAAATTTTTAATAATACTAATTTTAATCTAACTATGCATATTAATTTATAAATTAAAACACTATAAAATATATAACTTTTATATATAAATTTATGTATGTTTCATTTGCATAATTTTTAAACATATTAAACCCCTAAAATTCAAAACACCAAATAAGAAACAGTGACCATTACAAATGTGAAATATATTAATCACTTAACTGTGTAAATACTAAAACCCTTATCGATCGTTCGACTTATTCAATGTTTAATATGGGTTTAATGTGAAATATATTAATCGTTTCACTGTGTAAATATTAAAACCACTGTCGATCAGTCGTCTTATTCAATGTTTAATCTAGGTCGGCTCTCTTAGGAATTCACCCGTCGACCCTCTCTTGGTAATTCACCCTCGACCTCTAATCCATTTCAACTCTCTTCTCAAGTCGTGTACGTTTACCTAGCAAGTCCTTCTGTCAATTTCACGCGTCAACTTTCTAGACTATTTCACACGTCAACAGTGTCGAACTGGTATCGAATTCAGTTGTGGGGTCGATGGGCCAATTGACCGTCCCAATTTGTTCCCATTTTTTTGCAAGGGGGGCGGATTGGAAACGGCCTAGAAGTCCTCACGTTCCTAATGACGTCCCCGACGATTTAGGAACGTTCTCATGCCGTTTCTAAGTCCTTGGAACACGCGAATGCAGGGTGTGAGGGTCTTTTTGGAGGGGACGCGTCCTCGTGCAACATAGCATAAAACTCTTCCAATGGGATAGATAATACCCTCCTCTCTTGGCCCTACAAAGCAAGTCCCTGAATCTCTATGACATAAACAACAACTAAAAGCATTAGAACAATAGGCCACACATAGATAGGAGAAAACTCTTACACTTCACATATGCTCCAAGAAAGATATATATCCATTAAGCTCCAAGAAGGGTAAACTCCAAAAATCCAACCATGAGAAATGATGAAGAGAGCAAACCCTAGTATAGGTCTAAGCTCCATCTTCATCTATAATAAAATAATAATATCCACTATAAAAACCCTAGGGAGGAATAAAGAAATAATAACCTCCACATGACATAGACAATAATGCATAAAGAAGTAGTGGTCAAACCACAAGTACTAGTATCTCCATGAAAATAATTCCATAAAGGTGGGGCATCCCCATCAAAAAGGGCATACGACATGTCAAAGCTTCAATGTCTAGCCTCCAAAGGCCTCCAAGTGTAGCAGTCCATAACCAACTCCTCAAAATAGGCAATGAAACTCGAAATCTAGGGTTTGAAACCTCCTAGATCTCCTCTAACGTGGGGCATGTAGCTTTTCAAGGTGAAATGTCCTCCTTAAACCATGTCAAAACTAAGTAAAACCCTTATGTGGTGGCACATGTGGCTCTCTCGATCATGATTAAATGTGCATTAAAGCTCCTCCAATGTGGGACATCCTCAACCATGACCATAGATATGAGTGCAAGCAACCCTCTCAAGGTGGGCATCTCCTCAAAATAGGGTTTGAATCAAGACAAACCTCAAAAGATAGCACATGTGAGACTTCCATGTGAAATGTCATCTCAAAAAGGCTTGGAAAAGTGTGTAAAATGGCCTCAAATGGTGGATGTCCTCCTCAAATCAAGTGACAAGTAATTGGATCCATGAAATAAGGCATCAATGATGAACAACATGTGGAATGCCATCAATGAAGAACACATGTGGAATGCCATCAATGATGAACCAACTCCATGAGGAAGGGCTGGCCCCTCATAAACCAATAAAAGAAAGTTATGCCTCAACTTGCGTGCAAGATACTCCTCCAAAATTGGCATGTCTCAACAATAAAGCATAAGAAGGAGTGCAATGTGCCCTCATAAGATGGAGTGCTCAACAAGTGTACACCAAACCACTCAAGCTCGAGGTCTAAGATGTAACAACATAAGTGTGCCAAAGGCTATATCCATGAATAAGGGGTTACTCCATCATAACATGTGCTAGGTCATTCAAGCGATAAAAGGAAGGGGACGCCCTCATCATTGAAGCAATAAGAGTATGACAAGAGTGCATTTTCCTCCACATATGAGCCAAAGAAGGGGAGCATTTTGATTGAAATCATAGCATATCTCTTGATAGTCCTCATCCAAGTGTGAAACCAAGAAAAAGATCTAGGGTGCTCCACATAATACCATCATCTACCTCACAAGCAACTTATCTATGTCTAAAAACATATATAGGAGCTAGGGCATTAGAGAAATGGGCCTCTAACCATGCTAATACCCACCCATCAAAGTAATAAACCGTATGCAAAGAAAGGGTATATGCCAAGTCCTCCATGCCATGATGATGCCAACCAAATGAAGATGTAAATGCAATGTCAACTTAGATCCAAAGTGCTAAGGCATTCCATCAAGGGGATCCTACATTAACATGCATCATCAACTACCCACATGATCACAAATGCTCCATAAACAAGCCCAACTAGCACGAAAAGAAAAAAATCACCAAGACAACCAAAGTATCATGACTACAACACCAATAACCTTATCAAGTGAAAGCAAAACCCTTAGGCCATCAACCTATAAACTTGCCTTTGTGATAAAAATCACAAGTGTAGTGAAAACATTTACTAGTGTAGGCCTTGTGCAAAATGAGGGATAACACAATGCACAATATTTGAACAACAAAGGTACACTTCATATTACAACATAATGAAGATACAAGTACATACCATTAGCTCATTACAAGATAGTACACCATGTCTTATTCACTTATCACAAGCTAGGACACGCAAGTTGCATCCAAACCCTAGCTAGAGCATCCACCATCAACAGCAAACCCTAACAAGCAAATATGGCCTAGCAAGGCATCATGTTAAAAAATCAGCCCTCAAACACTTAGTCAACAATAGATTTCAACCTCCAATAGTTATTCACCAATAAAGCAATGAAACCACATGCATTTTACTGGAACTATGAGCAGAAATACAAGTGACCAAGTAATCTGGAAAATATAGCAGCAGAAAAAATGAACAATGGACAAGCATTCAACACATTTGACACAAGGAATTTTCTGAGCAATGCACCTGGAAAAACCCACAAGGGGAAAACCAGTCAAGGAGATTTCTTCTTTTGAGCTCAAGGAAAAATTATGAGTTTACAGCGGCAACATTATCAGCATTAAATACAACAACTTATCTCACAAAATCTGCCCAACACCACAGACTGATACAGCAGATAAACCAGCAAACAGCCTCGATTTGTGTGCCCAGAACTGACTGTACAGTACAGTACTCTGCTGTATGGTTTTCTCTCAGCCAAAACACCTTGAAAATCGTGCCAAACATCAATAGTAAGGCTGCCTCGATTTATGTGCTTTAACCCAGTTGTACGACCAACAATAAATGTTGTACAGCCCACCTTCAGTTGTTATATGGTACAGGAATGTAATAAATGTTGATAAAGCTCCTTGGGATGCATGCCAATCCCTTCTTGCTACTACTCTTTCCCTCAGCTCAAACTCTCTCTTGGAAATCGTGCCTCTTCAATTTCCCTCCAGCTCTCCTCAAAAGTGTGTCCCACCTCTCCCTCAAGTGTTCATTTTATTACTCATTAATGCCTAACTTCCCCAACCCTTAGTCTTCCAAAGAGATAGACGGTCAAGATTAGATCTTGCCCTCTTGAGATCAACAGTCGTGTCTTAATCATCTGTTCAGTTGAGATGAACAAAGTTCGCTCACACAAGAATTATCCAAAATACTTGGAATATAATATAATAATCCATATAGGAATAATGTATAAAATATGAATATATAAGATGATATACAATTGAGAATGAGGGCTCGTTTATATACCCACGCAGGGGTTCCCTTCACCAATAGTCATGTCCTTTGAGACATGTCCTTTCATTATTAATACTTATTATTTATTAATTAATTATAATGTTATGAATATCTATTTATATGTATATTTATGTTCATAACATTGTATTCCCCTTAAAAATGCTTTGTCCTCAAAGCATAATCACTGAAAGGCTTCTTTTTTTTTTGGCGCACGATGTCTTCAAATCTTCTGTGCTTGTAGTTGTGACTCTAGACGAAACAAGATGATATAACGTTTGAATTCCCAAAATAATATGTTGCATCTTCTGGGGAGTGATCCATCCCAAATCTACTTTCATTGGAAATGTTTGATGATCGATTGTTCCAAGTTGTTAATTTTGTCTTCGTTCTTTTTCAGTGTGGTATTTTATTTGTTGGTAAGAAGAACATTGTTTATTTTCCTCTTCTCCTAGTCTTTGGTCATAATGACTCTTGTGACTTGGATGACGATAAGGCATCCTAATCTCTTGTGACTTTTCCTTGGAATCATATTCTTTTGATGTTTGTAGTGATTTCTCCACGTAAGCATTCTTTTGAATTTGAACATCAATTGACTTTGTATTGGTTCCTTTTTCTATTGTCGAAACTTGAATGTCGGATAATTTCTCTATTGGAGCAGTCATTGTTCCCTTGTCGATTAATGACGTATTGTGATCTAGCTCTTCTTGTAAAGACTTCTTATCGTGCTTGAGCTTTTTAATCTGAGTTAATAAATCTTGATTATGTCGTCTTAATCGTAAAAGTTCTTCCTTATTTTCATCCTTTAAGATTTTAGTTTGTTCTAGTAAATTTTGATTAAGGTTCCTTAGGCATGAATTTTCTTCCTCTTTTTTGGTTAAATTCTCTTTCAGACCTTGATTCTCTTGTTCCAACTTTTGAAAACACTGCTTCTTCTCCTTGGACTTCATGATTTTTGCAAGTAGTTTCTAATTATGATTTCTTAGGCGAGAAATCTCTTCATCTTTTTCAATGATGATTTTGTCACATTCTATATGTCGATCGTGCAACTTTTGTATTGACTCTTGGTTATCTTGAAGGATCACTTTTGATATGTCCTTCAGGTCTTCTGATGATGGAGCTTTTAAAATTGACTTAATTGTAACCTCCTGTAATGTGATTTTCTTCTTCTTATAAGAAAATGTCAAAAACTTTATCCTTGTGTTAAAAATAAAAGTACCCAATGTATCTACCCAAGTTGACCCTACAATTATATCAACAATGTCTTCATAGATTGACACGACATTGAATTGAGCTATGAATTTGTAATCGCCCATAGATAGTTGTAGGTTCTTAATGTCATATTTCTCATTGGAAAGACACATGTCATTTTCAATTATATTTGGCTCTAAATCCATTAATTGGTTTGCCAGGTCAACGTTAATGTGATTTATCCTAGCGGTCGGGCAAATAGCGATGTTGATATTCTTTCCCTGAATAATCCCATTAACTTTTAATAAGGGATCCACATATTTTTTATAAGTAGAGGGGAATCTGTTGATATTATGGTAGTTGCGGGAGTTATTTACCTCCACGTGTAAACCTAACGAGAATAGAATACTCCGGAAAGCAAGAAGAAACCCTAATGCGTTGGCTAATAACCCTAGAAGACTTGTCGGCTCAAGAGGATAATTTATATTAGATTATTAGCCTCCAAGAGAAGAAGTCGGCCAGAAATAATAATAATATATTGAACAGACAGGTACCCAGAAGGAGAAGTCGGCCCCAGTAAGTCTACCAGAACCACTATAAATACAGGGCGCCAGTCTCTCATTTGACACATCTCAGCAGCTGCAAAGAGCCAGTTCTACACAGTGCAGTTGCAGTCTTGTGCGCAGGTTTGGAGGAAAGCTGTCGATGCAGCTGCTGCAGCTAGCAGTTACGTTTTGGCTTGGACTATCTCTTGACTAGCGTTTGGACTATCTGATCAGCTCTTTGTGATGCGCTATCCTTGGGGAAAGGTGCACTACCCTTTGTTTGGCTATCTAGCCTAGGGTTTGCTTTCGGAGTGATTCTCTGTCAAGGTTAAGGTGCTCGGAGGGTGGCTTCGGCCTATGGTTGGGTGACAAGGGTATTGTCAATGGTAAAACGAGCACACATCTTTCATATTCTAATAGGTTACGGGCCCACACCTCCTTCATTCAGTCTAAATGCTGAAAGAAAACATAGCCGCTAGGATATTTAGCTAGCTGACTAACTGCCGCTAGGGTTACTAGCAGAAGCAGCTTCCAAGACACTGCCGCTAGGGTTACTAGCAGGAGCAGTTGCAGAAACCCTAATCCTCTTGTTGAGGCACCTTAAGTGAAGGGATTGACCTAATCTCCGGACAAATCAGTGCGCCCTAGCCTAGCGCATCTCCTGGTATTCTCAGAAAGCCAAGACGTGAAGTTTGAGCTTTTGGTCAAAGTTAGATGGAGCCTCTAACTTCAAAGCGTGGAAGACAAGGATTGACCTCATCCTTGCTAAGGATAAAGTGCTGGATATCGTGAAAGGAAAGATCGTGAAGCCAGAGTTTGAAGAAGGAAAAGAGAAGGAACCGCAGAACGTTGTAGCGATGGAGAAGTTCAAAGATAGTGACATCAATGCCATGAGTATCATAGTGGATTCCATAAAAGACCACTTGATACCCTACATCTCTCATCTTGACTCATCGAAGAAGTACGATGCCCTAACAAACCTCTTCTCAGTCAAAAACATTGGACAAGTAATGAGTCTGAAGAATGAGCTCCATGACATGAAGATGAATGATGATGACAGCATAACATCATACTTTGTGAGAATTTCTCAGTTAAGAGATCAACTACAAGCTATTGAAGAGATCATCTCAAAGAAGGAATTAGTAAACATAGTACTCAATGGTCTTCCCAAGACGTGGGATGCATTTGCCGCAAGCATGAACACAAGAAAGGAGTATCCGACATTTGAAGAACTTTGAACTTATTGTGCTCAAGAAGAATCAAGGATTAGTGCAAAAGAGAAACCCCAAAAGAAGTACGATGATCAAGCCTTCACGGCAAGATTCAAGAACTTCGGGAACAAAAGGAAGTTTGGTTCAAGAAGGAAGCCGAATCAAGAGAAAGACATATCAGAAGTACAATGCTTCAATTGTCGAAAGTGTGGTCACTACAAGAATCATTGTCCCGAGCTAAAGAAAAGGAAGGAGAAACACGAAGCATCAATCGCTGAAGAAAAGGAACCTACAAAGAAGACTAAGCAGGATGGAAGAGACTTCTTCTTCTAAAGGTAACAAAACTCTTATTATTTCTTGTACATATCTTGTTTTCATCGTCTCTGTACATATCTTGTATATCTATCTCTTGGAAGATAATGTGTTCCAAGAAGAATTATACCTATGGAAGAACAACAAGATAAGAATGGATATCATTAGATAAATACACATGAAAGGATGAAATACAAATCATGTGG
>ML812114.1:94171-129096 GCA_009831015.1 Picea engelmannii
CAAGGTTAAGGTGCTCGGAGGGTGGCTTCGGCCTATGGTTGGGTGACAAGGGTATTGTCAATGGTAAAACGAGCACACATCTTTCATATTCTAACAGAATCTTCCTTGTTTTTCACCACAAAACTCCATTTTTTTTTATAAATATATATATATATATATATATATATATATATATATATTACTCTTCTTCACCTTCTGTAACTTAGGGAACCCTTTTAAAAACAATAAGGCTTAAGCTCTTTGTTTTTAATAAATATACTCCTTTAATAAGAGCATGTAATATTTGTAAAAAGAGTAACCTAGATAGAGATTTGTTTTACCTTTATCTTTTCAATTTTTCCCAAGTGTATTTTAATCTCTTATACTTTGTGTATATAAACTTGTCTTAAAAAGTGCTTTAACACTTTATTTAAAATGTACTCCTTTTTTTCTTAAGGATTTAGGATACCCTTAAATAATCCACTTAATATAAAGTTAAGTTTTTATAACTTAATACGATTAACCTTTTAAAAAAAAATATTTATAATTTTATTTTTTTTTGAGTGGGGCTTTGAAATCGTACGACTTATTGAAAGGTTACGTCAAGTAATTATGCGAATTGGAGGGACACCGATTTATGGTTGTGTGGTCTGTGGAGGTGGCCGACATGGTGCGGAGTGGTCTGCGGCTTGTGTCAGGGGGTGACAAGGATCGGATTTTTTTTACGGAGCCACGAAATTGGGAGGTCACGGGAATGGATAGGGATCGGGAGTGGGACTGTGTCGGGGGTTGTAAGGCGAGGGTGGGGGGGACAGGATCGTGGGTGCGGTGGTGTGTCGGTTGGGGAGGGAAGGGCTGCGGGATAGGGAAGATGGCAGGATTACAGGGGTTACGGGGAAGGGGGAAAGGGGAAGGGAAAGCTGTGGGCTAGGGAAAGGGGACGAAAAGGGAAGGGGACAGGGTTACAGGGGTTACAGAGGAAGTGAAAAGGGAAGGGAAGGCTGTGGGCTAGGGAAAAGGAACGGGAAGGGGTGGGGAAAGGGTTGCGAGAAAGGGAAAAGGTTGCGTAAGAAGGGAAAGGAACAAACCGGTGTGAGGAGTGGTCGGGAGGGGTGTGCCGGAAGAGGGTAGACAGGTTACAGTGGGGTGTTTTTTATTTTATTTTTTTTTTTTATAATTTTTTTTTTGTATAATTTCTGGTTTTTTTTAATATTTAATAGAATTTCTGCAATGCAAAACGAATTTTTTTTTTTTTTGGTTTAATTTAATTTAGAATGAACAGATATATATTTTTTGTGCTATTGAGATCTGGTACGGTCTTTCTTCTGATTTTCTGGTAGCAAAATAACTTTTAATATTAAATAGCCAATGGCCAAGTTTTTGGTCAAAGACCAAAGATTTCTCAGAGAAACTCTGAAACGATGGGGTTGGCCAAAAGTCAGTTCAGATAAGGTCTGATAAAGAGACAGGCCAATGGCCGAGATCAAAAAAACAAACCTCTGATACCAAATGAGACGAACAAAGTTCGCTCACACAAGAATTATCCAAAATACTTGGAATATAATATAATAAACCATATAGGAATAATGTATAAAATATGAATAGATAAGATGATATACAATTGAGAATGAGGGCTCGTTTATATACCCACGCAGGGGTGCCCTTAACCAATAGTCATGTCCTTTGAGACATGTACTTTCATTATTAATAGTTATTATTTATTAATTAACTATTATGTTATGAATATTTATTTATATGTATATTTATGTTCATAACATCAGTTCACTTAAATCACTTAAGTGACCGATACTCTCATAAAGTCACTTTTACCCATTAAATATTAAAAGGCTCAACTTGACTTTATAAAATCACTTTATAAAGTCACTTTATAAAAACACTTTATAAAGTCACTTTATAAAAACACTTTATAAAGTCACTAGAGAGAAATATGCTCGATCTCTTCTACATGTTGGGCATTGTTATCCCCTAGCCTAGGGATAACTAAGGAGATCATGTCTTGAGGCCCATAGGTCCTAGACATGGAGTACCGAGAGCTAGACGACTTAAGCATGGCCCCAGAGGGGCCCCTCTTTTCTTCAGTGCAGTCCACATATCACCAACAGTAGTATCCATCACACCAGACTAGTCCTGAAGTAGCGGTGAGTCTTTCTCCACGAGATAATGAGTCTAAGTATCATGGTATGTCTCACTCTGATTTTTTAAGCACTTGAACATGTTGTATTTGAATCCTTTTTCATTTCATGACATTTGCTTGGAAATTATGTTCTTTGCCTTGTTAAAAGTAGCTGGCAATAGTTAAAAGCCAATTTTGAAACCTTTGAGATGTTGCGCCCAGGGATCCCTGAGGAAGCAGTGAAAATCTTCTCAGTAAGAAAAGGAGACCCACAAGATAACATAAACACTCAAGGTACTAGTTGATGGATAGGAGGTCTCATCACGAGCCGACCTATTATGACCATGGGCATGTAGCTGTATGACATTACCACCCATCTGGTCACCAAACCAGGGTAGTGGCTCTTGGTGGCATAGCCAAGAGAAAGGGGGTCTCATTACGAGCCAGCCTTCTCACTTTTGTGAAATGTTTGTGGATAACGTTGTCACCTCTGGTCATCAAGCCAGGACAGTGGCCCTCAATTATTCCCTTGAAGCACAAGAGTGAAAGATCAATAGAAATGAAGCTAAGAATAAAACGCAATGAATCGGCTAGGAAACAATTACATCCATGACAAGGTGTAGCTCACCCTGCACAAAGGCACCCACAGGTAAAACTCTACATTTCCATGTTATCACATGCACCCCATGCTCAAATATTTACCCCATGCCACCTCATACACTTACATGACTTGGACTAGATTCCACCTAGGAAACACCCCAAACTTAAAAGAGGTTAGCCCAATAGGACACCATTAGACCCTCTCCAAAACTAACTTGTCAAATTGCATAATGTCTTTGAGCATTTGTTTGGGGTTAAGGGGGGTTTGATGCACATGTTTGGGTAATTTAATTATTGGATGTGATTTGCCTGCAATGATCCTTGTGACCTATGAACCCCTGGAGGGTAAACTTGTTGTTTCTGCAGGACCTTGCCCGGTGGACAGGTACACATGAGGGAATGATTAGCTTGGACCTTCATGGGGGCTCAAAGCTCACAAATGGATGTTGAAAACCCAGCTAGGGGTAAGAACAGATTGAAGACTTGCACAAGATAAAGGAAGGACATTGCCTTTGGAGGCACTGTTGAAGACCTAGACCTAAGGTCTCATGCTCCTCCTCCCTGAACGTTGGCCTTGAGAGGCCTTGGACATCACCTCTACAGCCCTAGACGTCGCTTGTCAGTTGGGGTTGTCACCTTGGAGGCATTCATGAGGCTATTGGCACGTATGGGCAAATTTAAGGCCTTTGGAGGCCTAGTGTTTCATCTCCTTTGCCCAACATCCCACACTTGAGGCCCAACGTCACCCTAGGAGGGCATGACGTCACCTTTGGAGGCCTATTTAGATGCAAATTGAATTTATTTTGGTAAAAATGGAATTTTGTAGTAAATTGGCCAGGTCAGCCCTGATATTTTGACCTAAAATAATTAAAGGTCAAATTTTGGTATAAATAAACATAAAGTGACATTCATTTTGATCTTAACTCTCACTTGGGAGAGTGGAGGTCTGAAAGTTTCTCCCTACTAAGGGTTATTGGCTGAAATAACGAGGGATCTACTCTTTTAAGGCTTGTTTTTGGCACTCAGACAAATTTTATGAAGTTTTGTGGCAATTTTGCATGGTTTTACATGATTATTCTTGGTGCAAGTAAGCAGACTTTTACTTTGTCATTGTAAATGGTTATGGTAATGGTTTGCTTGCTCATACAAGATTATGAAATTGCATTTTTTAATTAATGCTTGAAGTAAGAAACTTAAAGTGCTAACTTTCTTGCTTTTCATTTGCCTAGCTTTATTGAATTGATCTAGTAACTAGTGAAACCCTAGGGCCCCAAAGTGCTATCTCTCTAGAGGTTTATACTTAGTTATTGTGCAAAGTACTTTTTATCCATAAAAATCCAAGAAGAAGGAGGTGCTAGGGCCTAGAAGTGCCTACACCCTAGCTTCCCCACTTCTTAAGGTCAAACCTAGGAGGACTTAAGTTGCTACTCCTCCTTGATCCTTCTCCCTCTTGGATTATGTGTGAAATCACTTGTTAGTAGCCTTGTGTAGAAATTAAATGACAAAATCAGCAAGACTAAATTATGTCATACACTTAGCAACATAGAGATAACTGTCTTGTATGAACTCTGAAATGTCTAAACCCACATTCAGAAATTACCATAAGCAGAAATACACATTGCTGAGCAATTTTTGTAGTGGAATAAACACAATGAAAAGCAACCATTCAACCCAGAAAAACTCATAAATTTAAGCAATGCCAGGGAAAACCCCAATGTGGGGAAACCCAATGAGAGAGAGAGAGAGAGATTTATTATTCATCTTCAGGAAAGTACATATCAGCAGCAACAATACAATTTCCAGCCAAGAGAAATACCTTACAGCACCCAAAATTGTCCCAAAAATTTTTGCCTCTAAAAATGTGTCATGTTCGTACTATTGTATGGCCTGCCCAGAAATCAGCACCTTGAAAAGTGTGCCCACAGTCTGTTGTACGAACTGTCCTATACGACCCAGCAATAGCAAGAAAAACCCTCTAAACAGCCTCGAAAAGCATGCCCAACCTGCCTCAATTTTTGTGCCCTCTTCCCCTTGTTGTACGGACCGTACGTATGCGTACAGTACAGCCTCCAACAAAAAATTAACTCAGTACTCACACAGAAATATTCCCTTGGGATTTGTGCCCAATATCTCTTGGGAAATGCACCCTCTTTGCTGCCCTCTTTCCTCTCTCAAGCTACTCAGAAAATCTCTCTCAATCTCCTCCTCAATGTGTCTTGCACACTACCCAATGCATTCTCTTATAATCTGAAAGTGACCCTTCACCTTCTCCAACCCTAGATCTAATGGCCAAGATCTAATCTTGCCTTTACAGGATCAAGGGTCATGATTCATTCCCTCCAAAATAAATCACTTAAAATATTAAAGTACATTTTCACTTTATAACATATGTGCACTTTATGAAACAAGTGCCACTGAGTGGCTTGCGAGTGAACCGAGCTTCTTTTCAATGGTTGTTGCAATGGAATGAAAAGTATAAAATGGAAAGTATCCTCGAGAATGAAATTGAAAATACTAAAAATAGTATATAACTCGCTAGCCAGTGAAGAGACCTTTTTAGTGGTTGTTTCATCGGAATGAAAAGTATGAACTGGAAAGTATCAGTTGACTTCAAAATGGACTTCAGTCTTATACCATTAGTCTACCTGCTCAAGAACATATATTTTCTAGCGTCGCGTAACTCATCCCTGATACAATTTCAACGAATGTAGCTTTGCATATTTCCTTATCTTTTCAACTTTCTTCTCATATTTTAGTTCCTTGTTTGGTCAAGTATTCTCTATATCATGTGTATTTATTTATTTTGAATTATTCATTTTGAATTGAGATAAATATTTTCATACTAAACTAAAATAGATACATTACTTAGTGGACACATAAGAACTCAAGACCAATTAGTTCATCCTGAATTGAAATAGATATATTCATAAGCTTGGCTCAGCCTTGGATCAAAAACCTTAAGAGCCATAATCTTTGTTGATGCTTTATCTTATTTATTTATTAATTAACGGATCATATATATATATATATTACTTAGATACATTACTTAGTGGACACATAGATACATTACTTAGTGGACACATAAGAACTCAAGACCAATTAGTTCATCCTGAATTGAAATAGATATATTCATAAGCTTGGCTCAGCCTTGGATCAAAAACCTTAAGAGCCATAATCTTTGTTGATGCTTTATCTTATTTATTTATTAATTAAAGGATCATATATATATATATATATATATATATATATTGTAATTTCACATTAATATATTTGTTTCAAGAACCTTTAGGCATTGTATGATGCTTTTTTCTTTTTAATACAAACAAAATCCTCACACTAAGCATCCAGAAAAAATAAAAGTAAAATTGAAATTATGCTTTGATGATAGGAGAAAAAGATTTTATTTAAAAAAGATAATTGAGATGAGAGTATAACATAAACGATTGGGTAGTTTTTAAACTCCACCGATAGACACTAATCATTCACAATTAGATGAATAGAATGGAAATTAAGGCATAGAAAAAGTCGTGCATTATGATCACTTACATGGAGGAATTCAATACAACTAGACGTGTGGCATCCATAAACTGTTGTGTGCTCGGTAATATTGCGTTCATTAAATGCCACTATTTATACGTTATGATTTGTAAAAATTATTGTAATAATGCAAGTGGTGGTAACTGACACCTTATTGGGCACATGTTAACATGAATTATTACATGTCCACATTAACAATTTGCATGAACCAGCGTGCCCACCTAACATGCCTCCTCATTGTAAAGTCTCACTTGAGAAATCCGCCCAAACGAATTGATTCGTTTTAGCCCCTCCATATCTCACCCTCCCATTGAAGAACCCGGGCCATAGCCCATTTATTATTAATAAGCAAAAACAGTGTTTATTATTAATATTGCGTTCATTAAATGCCACCATTTATACGTTATGATTTGTAAGTGGTGGTAACTGACACCTTACTGGGCACATGTTAACATGAATTATTACATGTCCACATTAACAATTTGCATGAACCAGTGTGCCCACCTACCATGCCTCCTCATCGTAAAGTCTCACTTGAGAAATCAAACTCAGGGCATTCCAGTTTCTTCCAAGATCTGGCCCTTTCCTTAAATGAGTTCATGGGTTTGCAGCAACCTCACCCAAACGAGTTGATTCGTTTTCACCCCTCCATATCTCACCCTCCCGTTGAAGAACCCGGGCCATAGCCCATTTATTATTAATAAGCAAAAGCAATATTTTCAGGCGGGCTGAAGCTTGGATGCATAAGTTGCAGACGTTGACAGAAAAGTAGAGGCTTGGGTGCAACCGCAACCTATTGCAGACTATGCTCCTACCCTCCTGGTAGGTTCTGCATCTGGCTCTCGAATTGGAAGGAATGGTACAGCGTACTCTGCTGCGAGAGGAGAGACGAAGCTTTGTGTTGAACCAGTATGACAGATAGCAGACCATCTCGTCCATTTTCAGCATGGCTAGCTTCTTGAAAGTGTATTCATGGAAGATGAAAGACCATCTCGTCCGTTTTCAGCATGGCTAGCTTCTTCAAAGTGGATTCATTGTCAATCCCAATTGTTCCATGCAACAGAAAATGACCAATGTTGAAGTCGAGGGCTTGATCCTGGCTTCATTTTTCTTTAGCTTAGATTCTTTACAGAATATAAAGTAGCTCATCACAGAGGAGATAAAGGAGCAATGTACCACGTTTCTGTAGATATGATGTTTTAATCATCAACACCATCACAGTGGCAATATCCTGCGAGCCTCACAACGATGCCTGGATTCAGCAGCATCGTGGATAGGTATCGATTCTTGCTATTCACATAACTTATTTTGTTTTCGTTTATCTTCCTTGACATTCATGGCTTCCAAATGACCCAGGATCGATTCTCATGTGCACTGAAAAGAGAATAATTGGTTTTTGTTTAGTCAGGTGGAAAACTATGTCCAGGGCACGTAAATCAAAGATTTTGTGTTTGTTAATAATTTGTATCCTATGTTTACATCTCATGGAAAAGTTAGAAATGTTGTTATTATGCACATCTATAGAAATCAAACCTTACCTTCCACCACATAACACTATTGGATACACTACTACGCACCTCTTCTTACAAGTATTACATGCCTTAGATTAGCTTCCCATATAGCATGCATGGCCTTCACAAAAAATAGAACATTTGCACACGGGTCGGATACAATATTCATTATTCAATAACACACACTCGAATCAACGCTCACTTAGAGCTTCCGGGAATCAAGTGAAAGCATCTGTCATCGCCACGCCCCGATCTCTCTATATACATAATTCTCTGCAAGGATAGCAATCAATATGCAAATCTGCGTTTTGAATTCCTGTGCATGCAAGAACCTTTGAGGTTCAACCGGAGTTAACTCCTTTCCTTGATCCAATCCTACATTCTTTGATCGGGCAAACTAAATTTAATTCTTCGGATTTTGTTGTCAATCTGCAGGGCTTCGAGGGTGGTTTGGTCAAGGGCGGTATCCAGTCCCTCAAAAAAATAGGATCACCTTCTAGAAACAGAAAATATTGACTGTCATAAACAAAGGAAAGGTGATTAACAGGAGATTATAGCTAGCTACAAGGTCTGACAAGATTCTACCCGGTACAAGTGGGTCTCTTTTCTGTTTTTGGGCGGGATCGGCTTATGTAATTGTAATTATGGCTTATGCAATTGTAATTATCGCAGGTTGCTCGCCTCTCGCGAGTTGTTCCTCTGTTCTAGGGTATTATTGTTGTTGGGACCAAGGATGTGTACAAAGGTAAGTGATACCTTTCCCTTTAGAAGTGAGAGGCTAAAACAGCTCTCGTAGAAACACAAAGGCAACTATAGGAGGCCTTCACCTTGAAGAGATATCGGCAATCACTCGCAATGGTCAGTGCTTGGCATGTGCATCTGCCATGAACCTATCGAATTTCCTATTCTCAGATATTCTGCTTAAGCAAGGTAATCTACAGACTAATCCTTCTCTTGCATCTTCTAAGATTGATTTAGACTGTAGGTAAGGAAGCTATTAATTTTTCCTTTTCAGAACACAAGTTTATTCCTATGTCTTAAGTATACAAAAGAAAAGGAATATACAAGTACCTGTCAAGGAGGAAGCACATACAACAGGGCTCCACTAAAAACTCCAAACTCCACAGCAGACAATTTATAATTGTTATCTTATCTCTGTTGTTTTCCTAAGAGATTTTGTACGCAAAGGGCCAGCCCGACCAGGAGGTTCTCAACTGGAAGACCCACTTCAGGACCGCATTGGCTACAGCTCGACAGATGCAAAGACTGCGATGTAAATCCTCACAACATCTTCGATTTTGGATTGGCGAAACTGGTTGGAAGACATCTTAACCCCAACGGATAACCGGGATGCCCGTTACTGACAAGCAATTTGGAGGACCCTGTGTTAATTCATCTATCAGTAACTCTGTTCTTAGTTCTTCCTCAAAGGATGTTCTCATACCCGACGTTCCCACCTCTAACGACTCTGTGTCTAATATGATATCTCTTTTAACTGCCTTAAGCTCTCATCGAGCACCCTCAGCTTTGATGCAGCTAGAGCTACAGCTATCAATATTAAATTAAATTCTTGTCTGATGTCAACTGCTTAAGTTCTTTGAATACGGTTTCTTCTTCCAAGGTCTCCACAACCGATATCTCGATCTTGAAGAATGAGAGGAATGATCTTCTTGTATCTGGTATCTCTTTGGGGAATTCTTTTGGGTTCTTTGGGGAATTCTTTTGGGTCCAGCAAATTTGAGTATGACCTCTGCAGTCCTACAGGTCATATGATGATCTTCTTGTTTCCAAGAATGAACCCTATCTTCTTAGTGCAGGAAACCATTATTCCATCTAAAATGGTTGTGTAAGTGATCAACTCACTTCTAAGATAGTTTTCTACTCTTCTAGCTCTAACAGCAGCACTATTCTTCTAGCTCTAAAAGCAGCACTGAAGGCAGTTTGCAAGATAGTTTTCTATTCTTTTAGCTCTAACGGCAGCACTATTCTTCTAGCTCTAACGGCAGCACTGAAGGCAGTTTGAAAGGCCATGGATATGGCTGAAGGCAAAGGCAGCACTGAAGGCAGTTTGCAAGATAGTTTTATATTCTTCTAGCTCTAACGGCAGCACTATTCTTCTAGCTCTAACAGCAGCACTGAAGGCAGTTTGCAAGGCCGTGGATATGGCTGAAGGCAAAGGCAAGACGATCAGAGTTTGCAAAGGCGGTGGATATGACGGGGGGCAAGCTGGTCAAAGTTTGCAAGGCGGTGGATATGGCTGAGGTAAGCTCGCCAGAGTTTGCAAGGCGGTAGATATGGCTAAGGCGGTGGATATGGCTGAGGTAAGCTCGCCAGAGTTTGCAAGGCGGTGGATATGGCCTTACCTCGCCAGAGTTTGCAAGGCGGTGGATATGGCTGAGGTAAGCTCACCAAAGTTTGCAGGAGATAGATGTGGCTGCAATAAAGTCGTTGTTTAAACAAAGTTACGGTATTATCTAACATTGCATAGAATGCATCGTATGAGAGCCAGAGAGCAGACTTAAGATGTCTTGGCATAAGACTTTCAGCATAAGACTTTGATTTAAATAGATGAAAACTGATGAAAACTTAGGTTATGTAAGATGACTCCGCAATAAGACATCAATTTTTCTAGCCAATAGGATGTTTGAGAAACTCAATTTAAATATTATAAAAAATAACTTTTTTTCGTTCATATGTACAAGTTTGGACTGTGAGAAAATATTTTTAGTCAAACTTAAATTAATTAATGGTCAACGTCGTATTGACGCTAGAGTCCCTGCTTGCCTTCGGCAGGGACTAGTAAAGTCACCTTAATATTAGAAGTTACACTTTATTAAGAAGTCACTTTAATAAAATAACCACTTTATCACAACTTTATAAAAACCCATTACAAAGTCAAGTGTCTAGTAGTGTAAGTACAAGGTAACTTCTGCATACAAGACACATATGCGGAGTACCTCCCGAGCTAAAAAGCTAACACCTTGAAGGAAGCTGCATACTTGACTCCACTACCCTTAGAAAGGCACAAGTCAAACCTCACTCTTTGACAAGTATCTTCAAACTCAAACTCCAAACCGTTTCCTACTTGATTACCCTACTAACTTTAACTACTTAACTAACCTAGCTTAGAGATACTAACAGCCACTTAATTACTGCTGATAATTCACTGTTACAGCCATTGTTTGCAGTCTATATCAGATTACCAACCACCTTAGAACAACCCAGAATTTGTACAAGGCAAGTTACTATCAATATATGCTCAAGTGTGTGTTCAATTGCCTTAGTAGAGTACATTTCTGAAGCTTGTTTACTGCTGTCATTACTTCTATTTCACTGTTGTTACAATTAACTTAGACAGCCTGTTTAAATCCAATTGTTGGTTCCTATATTTAGAGAACTCACATAAAGACAAAGTATTATCATTGATGCTTTAAATGCTTGTTCACATTGTCCGCACAAGTGTGTTCTTGTTGATACAAATTTGCAGCTGTTATCATTTACTTATCGCTATCATCTACTTGTCATTTGTTGCATACATAGACAGCCAGGATATATTCACAAGTTTATTGTCTTGTTGAAGCATCATTATCATTTGTTATTGCCTTTAATACTTGTTGTTGTTGTTGTATTGGTAAGGGACAGGTACACTTTATATTTCTTTTGCTTCATCCTTCAAGACTTAAACTTGAATTGAGTGACCTAGAGAGAGGGGTAGTTTACCTATCATTTATTTCCCTTCATCAACCCACTAGGTCTAGGGACATCTCACTTGAAGAAGGTTTTTCCTCCTAAATAGAAAAGGGTATCATGTTCAGGTGACAATGGCCGGATTACCCTTGTGTTACACCAATCTCGGCCTACTTGCCTTTAGGCTTTGGGCAAGTATAGATTGTGCGATAACATTTTTGGCGGCATTGTTGGGGAACATCGAGTCAATATTCCTCATCGACACTTTTTCGGTAAGCCTTTTCCTCAAAGCCTTCATCTTACGAAGCTTACCTGGCAACTCCACTGAGGGCGATTCCCTCACTCCCTTTGATAATCCTTAAGGGGATATCTGGCGACTCCACTGACCTTTTGCAAGGTGCCACCTTACTTTCAACTTTGTGATATTTCCAAGATATGGGATCATGGTTACCTAGGAACAAGTGTATCCGACTGTTGATTTCAAAAGTTTTCAAGGATACCCGCATTATTTTGATATAAAATGGTTAAACAACTCTCCAAGATTCGGAGGCCTCCCAATTACTCACATTGTAGAATTCTTGGAGTATATAAGTGAGATAGAATTTGAAGGGTAGGATATTCTGGTAAAATTGTCCATACTTTCCCTATACGTCCTTTTTGCAAGATTGGATTAAGGGTTGTTGCGAAGATAAGGGCATATCATCTTTCGCAGACCTCATCAGTAGGTATATTGAGTTTGTGAAACCACAATGCAAGACATATGAAGATGCCCTTCAAAATCTCACAATAGCCCTAGAGGACGAGGGATTCACCACTGAGATTGTGGAAGATCTTAGGGATGTGTACCATACTCAATACCAGGAACCCTCTGATGTAGAAGGAGAGATTTATGAAGAAGGTTGTCAACCCCTTGAAGAGGAGCAAGATTATTCTCATGATTCAATAGAATGCAGTAAAGACTTGACTAAAGAAGTGAGTTACGAGGATGGAGCACTAGTATTCGCTCCTACATCCGATGAAGCTCTCCAAGATCCTATCTCTCCTGCACAAGACGAAGAGAATGAGGTGAATCATTTTCTTTTCCATGTTTTGTATTACACTTTGTTCTATGATTCAGAAGTTGAAGAAGTAAAGGAAACCTTGGAAGAGCTAGGTCCTTCATTTTATGATGAAGGCGAAAAGATGATTAAAGAGAAGAGTCTTGGGGATAATGTACTAGATGCTCTTCCATTTGATGAAGTCATCCAAGCCTTTGACGCTCCTGCACAGCAAGAAGTGAACACGGTAAGTTACTTCCCTTTCCAAGATTTTGATGATGCTTTATATTATGATTTGGAAAGAGAAGAAATATTAGAGGAGCCCTTGGATGCGTTAAATCCTTCATGTTATGATAAAGGTAGTGACATGGTTGATAATAATGATGAGTTCATACATGTTGGAAGACGTAAGTGGGATGTGATTGGTTCTCATGAGGATCCCATTTATGATATGGAAGGATATCTTCGAATGTTGTCTTTACAACAACAGTATGATGTTCCTAATAATTTTGACGTTTGGCAACAAAATGATGATATAATTACAGAAGTTTTCCAAGCACCCAAGGATGACCCAATGCAATGTTCTCCTGATGATTTTCGGTCATACCTTGAGGATTTTGATGAGTATTCCTTTGAGCACTTGGATTTAATCTATGAAGAAGATTATCAACCGTCGTTGTGCTCGAATTTTGATAAAGGTGAGGACGTTGCTTGTCTGAAGCATGATACTTGTGACAAGGTTGTCCAGCTCCCTCCGATTGTTTTACCTCGTTATGTCACTAAGGATGCAGTTGGGGAACATGTCTCTTGTTTCAAGTTTTCTTTAGGGGAAAACTTTCCGTTAGAATTCAAGGGGAGGTTGAATGCCTTAAGAAGTTTATTATCTCAATCTTCCATCTTTCCCTTGAGAAGTTGTCAATTTCCCTCTAAGTTCTTGTTAATCCCTTCTCAGACCGCAGGGAGTGATGACATCCAACGTAGTCAACCCTCAAACTCTTTGAGCCAGCCTTTTGAGTTCTTGACCTCTCACGATCCTTTTCTGAGATGGATTGATCACTTTTCTAGAAGGGTGACTTGGCATGATTTTGTCGCTCCCTCTCGCCTCCATGAGCTAGACTTTACGACTTCCTCTAATATAATGCATGCTCTAACTCATGTTTACTTTGTGCTTGACTTGTCATTGTTTTGATTTATGATGAAGCACACAGGCAGGTATTATGAGGTATTGCTAGGATGGCTTCACTAGTTATTTGACTACACCTAGCATTCAACCAACAGGTAAGTAGAGGTAGGTAGGCATTTGCATCCATTGTATATACCATTGCATATCATGTTAGCATAGTTGTAGATGTATTTTTCATATTGTCTTGTTTCATTGTGTAGATATGTATGCTCATAATCATATGTTAGACTAGAGATGTTTTTATTTCATTATTTTATCATATGGACGAGGGGTGATATCTGTTAAATTTGGCAGCATCGACAGTCATTCTCCAATGACACGCCATATGGGCCACCCTGAGGCTAGCCAGGGAGATTTGGAGAATCAACCAGTCTTGTGAGGTATTGACAAAAGCCAGGGAGAACGTACAACCTCTGTGAGTCAAACCAAAAGTCAGGACGAACGAGATGCTATGTAAGTCTAATGCAAAAGTCAAGGGGAACGTACAACCTCTGTGAGCATAGACAGTCTAGTGCATAAGTCAGGGGGAAGGTACAACCTCTGTGAGCATAGACAGACTAGTGCAAAAGTCAGGGGGAACGTACAACCTTTGTGAGCCTAGTCAAGCCTTGTGAGCCATGAGCAAAAGTTAGGTTGAATATAAAATTCCTATGAGCTAGAAACAAACAATATTCCTAATATTGCAAATGATATAAATGTATTGATCTAGTGCGTTGGCACGTGTAACATTATCCGCCATGAAGAGAAATTTGAATTGCCTTGTTAAGAGTCGAGTTGTAACCGAAGTCTCAAGTCTAGTTCTATTTTCGAACTAAAGTGTAATGTTGAGTTGTAATTGAAGTCTTAAGTCTAGTTCTATTTTCGAACTAAAGTGTAATGTTGAGTTGTAACTGAAGTCTCCAATCTAGTTCTATTTTCGAACTAAAGTGTAATGTTGAGTTGTAACTGAAGTCTCAAGTCTAGTTCTATTTTCGAACTAAAGTGTAATACTGAGTTGTAACTGAAGTCTCAAGACTAGTTCTATTTTCGAACTAAAGTTTAATGCTAAGTTAAGTCAAGCATGTTCTCACACATCTATTTCGAGCCCTCTCCACTTCTCCTCCATTCCTTTATAAGCAGAGGTCAACCCCTCTCTTCTACACAGTTCTATGCAGATCAAGGGTGAGGCATATAGAGGCGCATATCAGTGAGACAAAGGAAGCATATCAAAGGTTGCATATCAGCATACAGAGGCAGCATATCAGTGTTGCATATCAGCATATTAGAGGTGCATACATGTGATATAGATCAGCATAATAAAGACGCATATCAGTGCTGCATATCTGTGTTGTAGATCATCATAATAAAGGCGCATATCAGTGTTTCATATCAGCATAATTAGAGGCACATATCAGTCAATTAGAGGCAGTCTCAATAGCCCATATTCAGAGCCGATATATCTCTGTGTTTGAAAGCAATTAGGATACATCTATATCAGCAAGGTCTCTTAGTTCTTTGTAAGGTCAGAGTCAACTTGGCAAGCTCTTTAAGAGTAGAGTATTCATGGTGGATATTTGTAAACTAAGTCAAATGGTTCGGGTTCGAGTTCAGGTTTGACGACGATTGGGTTCGATTCGGGTTCGAATTTTTGAATAAGGTTCGTATTTGGTTTGACTTTAGGTACGGCTATATATATTGAACCCTAATGAAACCTCGTCCCAAACCTCAATAAAATTCTCCTTCAAATTCGTCCTAAGGTTTGAATTCGGGCACGCATTCGAGTTCGTTCAGGTTCGGCATTAGGTTCGGTGAACCTTGAGGTTCGTCGAAGTTCAAACCTCAAGCTTTAGGTTCGACGAACCTTGTGACTTAGTTTGCAAGTGATCTTACATTATTAATGCAATAAAGGAATATCGTTTGCTGGGGTTTTTCTCCCAGTACAGGGTTTCCCTAGGGTATATGTGTTGTTGATGTGCATGCTTTCGTATCTACATGATTATTGTTATTCAGTTATGATTCTATATTGCTGAAATGTATTAAGCTGGAATCAAAGTGTTGAAGAATTCAAAGAAATAATCCTCATAAGAAATCAAGCTCAAAATTTAACATGGTATTAGAGCTTAAGGTGTGTTAAGCTTGTTGAAGTGCAGCAGCAGGTACACACAGATCCAAGCAAGCTTGATTAAGTTTCCAGTGTGAGGTCCATGGCATCCTCCATTTCAATCAGGGCCGAGGATAGGCTCGAAGGAGCTGCAAACTTCAATGTGTGGAACTCCGGATAACAAATATTTTGCAGGAGCATGATCTTGAGCAGTATCTGACCACAGTGGTGGAGGAACCCACTACTAATGCAGGAAGAGCGGCCTTCAGGAAGAATCAAGCAAAGGCCAAGTGAATCATCTTTGACTCAGTCAAAAACAGTATAATGTCAGCAATGACTTCGTTAATGACTGCCAAGAATTGTATGGACACCTTGGTGAATCTATATGAGAAACAAGCTCTAAGTTAGAAGTGGACACTTAAGCATAAGCTTAAGTATTTGAAGATGGAGAAAGGTGAATCAGTAGCATCTTTTTGTTCCAGGATAGCCCAGATCAGAGATCAACTTTTGATCACAGGGGTGATAGTGGACGATGATGATTTAGTGCAGGCCATATTTCATAGTCTTCTTCCTTCTTCATGGGAGACCTTCTTATCCAGTATAAGTGGAAGAGAGATTCAGCCCACGTTTGAGAGGTTATGGCATGATTACCTCTAGGAGGAGAGTCGCACTGCTACCAGGAGCGAGCCAACGAAAGAAGAGCATTCAACTTTAGCATCAAGATTCAAGGGAAAGAAGAAAGGCACTTTCCAGAAAGGCTCTCAGAGGAAGCCAAACACCAAAGGTACATTCAAAGGCAAGAGTATTGATACATCTAAGATTAAATGCTTTAGTTGTAATAAGTTGGGTCATTTTGCTAAAGATTGTTGGTTTAGAAAGAAATATCCAAGAAAAGGGAAACAGCATGCCTCAACTATCGAGGATGATGAATCCATAGGAAAACATAAAAGTCCTAATAAGAAAGAAAATAGAAAAGAATATTACTTGATTTGTGCCTTATCCAGTTCAATTTTCAAGAGGCCGAAAACTTGGTTTGTAGACAGTGGTGCATCAAAGCACATGACAGGGTACAAGGAGATCCTCTCAGTTTTCAAGACAAAATCTTTTGCAGAGCAGGTTGAGCTTAGGAATGACAAATGTTACAAGATAGAGGGAGTAGGCTCTATCTCCTTCAGATTGGAATCTGGTGCGAGATTTCATGTTGATGAAGTTGTTAAGGTTTAAGCTATTATTAGGTTTCTTTTCAATTCACTAGATAACCATAGCATAGATAGGATCACTGAGAAATACACAATCACAAGAGACATATCATTTATCCTGAGAAAATCTCATGGAGGAGAAAACCCAGGGAAAACTTCCTTAATATAGATAGCCAATACAATGCCAAGAGAATAAACCAAACAATACAGAAAGTCCTCTCCCAAGTATGCGCCTCTCTCTCTCTTCCTTCTTCTCCAACTGCAGCTCCAAACTTGCGCTCTGATGAACAAGTGAGTGASTGAACAAATGAGGCGCARGCCTCTCTTATTTATACAATCTGGCAAGTGTTGAACTGAGGTRTCTTTTCACTGGCARGGGTGTCTTTTCACTGGCAGGGCCGRCTTCTCATTCTRGATGGTTATAACCACTTTAATATATTCTKGGGCCAACTTCTCATTTAGCATATTACAATTAGRGTTTGAMCAATCCGCAAAAGGGGATTTGGTCATTTACAATGCCCGACGTGATCAATCCACAAAAGGGGATTGATCTAATGAATAATACATCAATAATAAATAGAATACTCTTTACAGTTACAATATTTCAACACTCCCCCTTAACAAGAACGGTATTCTACAACAGCATCAGGCGAGAGAGAGGGCAGCATCATCAACAGCATCTTGGAACACTGACTGGTGTATCTATAAATCATCGGAAGTTTTTCTCATCATCAATAGCAGCAACAACACAACACAAAGGCTAGAGTATCATCAACATCAGCACTAGGCTGAGAGTCTTAAGCACGAGGCTGGCATCACAGCATAAAGCTAGCTACACAATATCATCAGCACGAAGTTGGCATCACAGTATGAGACTGGCAACACAACATCATCAGCACGAAGTTGGCATCATAACACGAGGCTGGCACATCATCACAACACGAGGCTGGCACATCATCAACACAAGGTTGGCATCACAGCACTAGGCTGGTACATCATCAGCACAAGGCTGGCATCACAGCACTAGGCTGGTACATCATCATCATGGGGTTGGCATCACAACACTACTCCCCCTTTCGAGGGAGGTCCTTACGGACTACACCAAGCTTATCTCGAAAGTGCTCAAACTTTACACGAGATAGAGGCTTGGTCAACACATCAACAACCTGTTCATCCGTGCTAACATATTGGAGCTTTATGGCTCCTCTCTGCACCATGTCACGGATGTAATGATGTCGGATCTCTATGTGTTTTGACTTGTCATGGAACACAGGGTTCTCGGTCATCTTTATACAGCGATGGTTATCACATAGGATCAAGGTTCCTTCCATCTCTAGGTCGAATAGACCTGTCAACAACTTCCGAAGCCACATGGCTTCACAACTGGCAGAACAAGTAGCAATGTATTCTGCTTCTATCGTGCTGAGAGCAATGCTTGATTGTTTCCTACTCTGCCATGAGATCATGGTTGACCCCAGACTGAAACAACATCCTAAAGTGCTCTTTCTGTCAGAGACACTTCCAACCCAATCTGAATCAGTATAACCACTCAGTTTGAAGTCATGATCTCCATCATAACTGAGACCACAATCTAATGTACCCTTAAGGTACCTCATCACATGCTTTGCAGCAACTAGGTGAACACGTCTAGGCTCTGCCAAAAACTGACTCAAGGTGTTCACAACAAAACAGATATTTGGCCTGGTGTTCGTCAAATACATCAACGATCCAATGATCTATCTGTACAGCGTAGCATCAATCAATTCTGACGAAGTGTCAACCAGGAGCTTCAACTTTATTTCCATGGGTGTATTCATGGATTTGCACTCCAACATATCAAATCTCTTCAAGATTTCAACTGCATACTTCCCTTCGTTAAGGAACCTCAAAACCTAAGAAATAGTTCATTAGGCCAAGGTCTTTCATCTCAAATTCTGCAGCAAACTTCTTCTTACATTCAGTGATGAGGTTTTCTTCCCCAGTTAAGAATAAGTCATCCACATATAGCAGCAATATAACAGGCTCATCATTCATAACCTTGAAATAAAGGTTAGAATCTGTTTTACTCTTGGTAAAGCCCAAGCTCGTCCAAAAACTGTCAATCCTTCCATACGAAGCTCTAGGAGCTTGCTTCAATCCGTACAGAGCCTTCTTCAACTTGCACACATGAGTCTTCCTGTTTTCAACTTCAAATCCTTGAGGCTGCTCTATATACACTTCTTCTTCAATGACACCATTCAAGAAGGCAGTTTTCACGTCCATCTGGTGTCACTTCCACTTCATCTTAGTTGCAAGGGCAATGATGGTTCTGATCGAAGTGTATCTGGCTACAAGAGCAAATGTCTCTTCATAGTCAATGCCTTCCTTTTGAGAAAAGCCACGAGCAACAAACCTTGCTTTATACTTCACAATACTTCCATCAACAGCATGTTTTATTTTGAAAAGCCATTTGGAAGATACCACATCCTTGTTCTTCGGTCTGGGAACTATTTCCCATACATCATTCTTTATGATGGATTGATATTCTTTTTTCATGGCATCTACCCATTCTTTCTTCTAAATGGATTCTAAAAAGCAGGTAGGCTCCTTCTCTAAGAGATCACACATCAAATCCATATAACTGGAGAATGGCTTAGGCTTCTTCACTTGTCTCATGGTTCTTTCGGGGACACCATACTTCTCTCCATCTTGAATAAGTTCCCTTGTCTAGGCTAGCTTTCTCTTGTAGGAGATCGTCATCTGGGGAGGTTCTTGAGATTCTACTATGTCATGATCTTCTAGAATCTCCTCATCAGGGGAAGCTATGACTTCCCTCACTGATTCTACAACTCTAAGAGCTACAGGTTCCTCTCCATATACTTCTTCAAGCTAGCATCTTCTTGATTTCTTGAGTGTTGCATCTTCATCAAAGGTTACATCCCTGTTGATCGCAAAATGATGGTAACCTGGTCTATAAACTCTTAAGGCCTTAGAGACCTCACAGTATCCAACAAATATTCTCTGCTATTCTAGTATTTGCTAGTGTTTGTTGATGTCGTCCTCATCTCTGCTAGTGCAGCCCTGTGTATGCTACCTCACCTCATCTACTTGCATCCATAGTACCTTGAACAGGGTTTGATAGGGAAGTCCTAAGACTGTTAGTACTTTTGTCTATTGTTGTAGCAGTTCTTGTATTTTTTGTATTGAAGTTATTAGGGTTGTTTGAGGCCTCCTTACAATCACTAAGCTGGACAATAGTGTTTTGTTCCTAGCCTTATTGCTTGATGTTGGCATGGCATCTTGATTCTCAGCCAGCTAGTCAGTTTTTCTGGTCCACTACCCTAAAAGGTTCTTCTTGGCAATTTGTTCAAAGGATCATGATGAGATCTACCCCGAGGGTTTGATCCATGATCCCTTAATACTTTTTTTTAGCATACAGAAAAGAGGATAACAACAGCATATCATGTAATTTTGTTCCTTGCATAGCTAAGGTAATACTCAGATTTATGTTATTTTACATCAGAAATTTTAATGTATTGTTGATCTAGAATTACAGTAGCAAGTGTTTAGAAAATATTTTAAAATTATTTATGTTTCTGATTAGTTTATTTTTTTCCCTTAAATTCTAACACTGCTTGCTGAGGGAATGCATTGTGTTGTCTTTTACTTTCCTTGCACATGGTACTCAATGTGTTCTAGCCTCAAATGGCATTGCGGTACTCTTTACTTTCCCTTGCATATAGTACTCAATGTTCGAAGCTTAATCAATTAATGGCAAACAAAAGGGCTTGGAAAAAGGTTGCATTGAAAACGAGGACGCAGCACACCCTCTACAAAGGCACCCATAAATGAGACAATATGAGCCCTTGTATGTCAAGAAACCCCATCCACCTCATACTCTTTTACATGACTTTAAGAGGGTCCACTTGGAAAACACTCTTTGACTTGGGGAATAATCCACCCAATTGGGCACCTTGAGAACCCTCCCACACTTAAATTTGGCAAGTCGTATAAGGTCTTTGGGAAATTGTTTATTTTGAAATGGGGGATTTGATGCACATGTTCGGGTGGTTCTTTTATTAGATGTGGCTTACTTGGCATGATATTGTGACTTGTGGACCCCTGGAGGGCATACTTGTTTGTCTTTGCAAGTCCTTGACAGGTGAAAGTTTGATCATGGAGGCACAAGGTTCCTTGGACCTTCATTGGGGCATGAAGCCCACAGGTTGGATGATGCGCCACCTCCCTTTGGACACATGGGAAGAGGAACATTTCCTTTGGAGGCACTTAGACACCATGAGATGAGCATGTTCCAGTGTTTTTCATCCCAACGTTGGCCTTCGAAGGCCCAAAACGTCACTTTCTATGCCTTGGGGTTTCTCATGGTTGATGATGATGTGGCTTGGTTTGATGGAGAGAGAGACACTCGGCACATACCAGAACACTTGGTGGCATGATTTATGGCCTTTGGAGGCCCAACGATCTTCATCCTAGACCAAAATGTCTCTCCTAGTGATCCGGATGGATGTTGGTCACCTCCCACCTATTCCAACTAGCTCATTTTGGCAATTTTCCAGTTTGGTAGTTTTTTTCTAGTTTTCAGGTCCCTGACTTCCGAGGTCGTTTTGAGGTCCTAAACAACGTTTTTAGGGCTCGCCACAGTCAAATTATTAACGGAGTCAGAGTCTGCCAACAACATGTGTAGTCCTCGGATAGACCTTTCCAACGGGCTATCATGCGCCTAAAACGGAGATCGTATGCAAAAGTTACGACCCCGGGAAGTTGATGTACTAACTTACCCAAACGGGGCCCACATAAGTTTTGGCGCTTCATCTCCTAGGGTTAGGTTTTTGGATGTCTAGGGTTTTTGACATTCCTGTTTATTGTAAAAAGGCATTCCAAGCCTCATTGTAATCATCTTCTTGGGAATGAGTGCATCGGTCACATCTCTTCTTAGAGATAAGTTGCCACCATTCACGCAAGCTTGTTTTCCGCTGCATTTTACAATATCAGCTTATTTCCTTATTGAATAAAAACCAGTTTTACTGTATATCTGTTATTCTTTGTTAAGCATCTTTTGATAATAATCTGTATTCATTTCGTTTTTCTCATAAAATCTAGATCAGTGGTATCAGAGCGGTCTGCTCCTTGTCGTTCTTAATGCATGTCCCCAACGAGGTCAGGGTACAAAGAATTGGGTCTCGAGCTTGTTTCTCTTGAGGACAAAAGCTCTCGCACGCTAAAACAACCTCTCATGGCGGGAGAAAAGAAAGACCACGGGACAAGAGATCGCTTCAAAATGTTGCTCGAGGAAGCCTTCACGCAACAGAGGAGCGAGATGATGGATAGTTTTGCGCAAATCCTCCAGCGGCTACCAACAGGCGACGCATCGTCCTCAAACGGACGCGCCACCCCCTTCAAGGTACAAATCAACTTCGATATTTCTATATTTGAAGGTCAGATAGACGCAGATGTTGTAGACAAATGGTTGAATCTGCTAGAAGGGTATTTCTCTGTCCATAACTTCTCGAATAGAGAAAAGATCACTTTTGCGCTCCTCAAAGTCGTTCCCCATGTCAAGGATTAGTGAGAAACTTTTTGTGAGTAGAAGAAAACAGAGGAACCCTCATTATTTACAGTCGCGGTCACCTGGGAGTCATTCAGGGATGCTATTAAGAAACAAT
Source organism: Picea engelmannii (assembly GCA_009831015.1). Lineage (NCBI taxonomy): Eukaryota > Viridiplantae > Streptophyta > Pinopsida > Pinales > Pinaceae > Picea > Picea engelmannii. The sequence goes on from ML812114.1 coordinate 116,782, forward strand.
ACTACCTTGTTGGAAGTTATGACGACTTGTACACAAAATGGACCACATTGCGGCAGGAAAGAGACCAAGCAGTGCCCGAGTTCACAAATATCTTCCATACCTTGCGCACCAAGCTGGGTATCAAGGATTCTAAGCGACATCTGGTGTTCAAGTATCGTGGTGGTCTGCATAGATACATACAGGCCGAAATGGAGTTTTTGGACATCTCATCCTTGGGCGCGACCTACCGATATGCCGTCAAAATCGAGAAAAGCTCAAACAAAAAACACAGCAATTGGGGCCTAGGAACCCCTCACAGCAAAAGCCACGAAAGGGTGGCCCCAACCCATAGAACAAGGGACAGAGCAAAGAAAGACAACCTCAGGACAACCAGTCCAGGCCGCAAGCAAAGGACATCGGAAAGACAAAAGAAAGATATCGAGAAGTGGTATGACATAAGAGCCCCTGGCATAACATTGTTAATTGTCGCTCAAAGCAATCACTGGCAGCTGAGATGAAAGCCTCTCAATCAGATGCGGGTTCCGACTCTGAGTCAGAACCAGAAAGGTGGAGACAGATCATTGACGCAGAACCCAGTGCTATCGTTGCTACCACCAAGCTCCAGCGCGATGAACCAGACGAGCCAGAGGGAGGCGAGCACATTTTTCATTCATAGATGTGGGTGAAAGGTACCCCGCTGCACTTCATCGTTGATAGCAATAGCCAAAAGAACTTCATCTCAACAGAGGTTGTCAAGCAACTCGCCCTGCCGACAACATCGCAACTGTAGCCCTACACCATCAGATGGCTCCAACAAGGAAACAACATCCGCGTCAGCCAACAATGTTGCCTGTCATACGACATCAAACCCTTCAAAGACGAGGTATTGTGTGATGTTGCCCCTCTCGAAGTTTGTAATGTTCTTTTGGGACAACCATATTTATGGAAACATCATGATGTATATGAATCTAGGCCTTGCAGTGTTGTTATTACTTTGAACAAGAAATTATATAGGATACCCGAGGCAGTCCCACCTAGTGGTATTTCCTTGATCTCTGCCAAGCAATGCAAGAAGGTCATCTCTCAGATGGGGAAGATTGTCTTCTTTGTGATTCGCTCTCAGAATGAGCGAAAGATCGCAGCCACATCCAGGGTCTCCGTCGTCGACCTCTCCACATAGCAGAAGCAAGTGGATATGGTCGTGGAAGAATACTTGGATATCTTCTCCTCACCTACTGGGGTACCTCTACACTGTCAGGTCAAGCACCCCATCGATCTGACCCCCGACGCACCGCTGCCCAATGGGCCAGTCTACTGCCACTCTCTATTAGAGAATGAAGAGATCAAGCGACAAATCCAAGAACTGTTCCACAAGGGGCACATCTGTCCCAGCTCATCGCCTTACGGAAGCCCAATCGTGTTGGTACAGAAGAAAGATGGAACCTGGTGACTCTACATTGATTACCGGGCCCGGAATAAAATCACAGTCAGAAACAGTACCTGATTCCTCGAATTGACGACCTCCTTGATCAGCTCACGGGGGCCAAATACTTCAGTAAAATTGATTTGAAGTCTGGCTACCACCAGGTCCCGATAGAACAGACAAATGTATGGAAGACTGTCTTCAAATCAAAGGAAGGTCTTTTTGAATGGTTGGTCATGCCCTTTGGCTTAACAAATGCTCCAGCCACTTTCATGAAGATGATGGACGATATCCTGCGACCATTCACCAATACTTTTGTAGTGGTGTATCTAGATGACATCCTCATTTACAGCAAGACTTGGGCAGAACACCTGCAGCATATTCAGCAGGTTCTGCAAACCCTGCGGCAGCACAAGCTATGCGCCAACTTGGAAAAATGCTCCTTCGACATGGACAGGGTCCATTACCTGGGCTACATCGTTGATCAGCATGGCATACATGTGGATCCAGCTAAGATCCAAGTCATCCGTGACTGGCCAGCCCCAACCACCTTCAATGAGCTTCATAGCTTCTTGGGCCTTGCCAATTTCTACCGCAGGTTCGTGTTGGGATTCTCCCATATTGCATGGGCCCTTAGCCAAGTAACCAAGGGTGGTGGTAAGGCGAAATTTGTGTGGCGTCGGTTCCAACAACAAGCGTTCGATTATTTGAAGCAGCGCTTGTGCTCAACCCCAGTACTTTCACAATGGACCTGCGACAACGCTTTGAGATCGAGATAGATGCTTCAAAATATGTTGTGGGCATCGTTCTCACTTTGCACGGCCACCCCGTGGCCTATCATAGTGAGACACTATCAGATGGTGTCCGTAAGTGCCCTACTTACGACAAAGAAATGTAGTCCATTGTGCAAGCCTGCTGCCAATGGAGACATTACATTCTTAGGTAGGAGACAATCATCCACATTGATCATAAGCCACTGCAGTTCATACAAACACAAGGCAAATTGCAGAATGATCACCATCAGAAGTGGTCCAAATACTTGCAACAATTCCACGTCAACATCAAGTATAAAATAGGTAGCACCAACCACGTCGTTGATTTCCTCAACAGACCGTCAGTTGTTGCACTCACCACTGTGCTAGACTCTTGCGGCCATGAGACCATTGGATGGCCCCAACTCTATCAAACAGACACGAACTTCACCACCACATACCAAATGTTGGGCGCAAACACAGTTGTCGCTAATTTCCATCTTCAAGACGGGTTGCTCTGCCGGCAAGGCCATAGCAGCATTCCATCAAGCGGGTGAGCGAAGCTAATCTGGGAAGCCCACTACAGTCGGGTGGCAAGACACTTCGACGTCGAAAAGATGGTGGCAATGCTGCAGAAACATTTCTACTGGACGAAACTTCGACAGGAGGTCAGCAAGTATATCAAGTCATGCATTGCCTGCGCTATTGCCAAACCAACCACTAAGAAACAGGGCATGTACACTCCTCTGCCTACTCCCAACAGGCCATGGGAATCCATCTCAATGGACTACATGTCGGGCCTCCTGTCCACCAAGTGGGGAAATGACTGTGTTCTGTGGTTGATCGCTTTTCTAAGATGGTGATTCTGATCGCCTGCAAGAAGAGCATCACATCAGAGGCCACTCTCAAGCTCTTCTTTGAACGAGTCTGGGTACATTTTGGAATCCCACAAACCATTGTCTCATATCGGGACAGTCGATTTCTCAACACATTCTGGTCGAGCCTCTGGTCACTGCTAGACACCAAGCTCACCAAATCCACGGCCTTCCACCCCTAGACAGATGGCCAAACCGAGGTCATAAATCGAATGATCATGCATATCCTGCGCATGTATAATTCCAAGCACCCTCGCACATGGGATGAGAGTCTTCCCTATGTTCAGCACAGCTACAACCGATCCCTTCATATCTCAACCGGCTACAACTCGTTTCAGGTGTTGAGATTTGCATACCTTGGAAAATGGTCCCCTTGTGTTTGTGAGCTTCTAAACACATGTGAAGTAATTTGTACCATGTACCATGCTATGTCTAATTTCACTTCGACTTAGGAGATTTAAGTCAAAAGTGAAATTTGGTCATTTTAGCTTAAAATGACAATTAATTCACTTTGTGGGTGAATTGAGGGACATAAAATGAAACTATGGAAACTTGGTCATTTTGAGTTGAGATTCATTTGAGATGATCTCAACCATTGACTTGGAATGAGATGAGATGATCTCATCCACTCACTTTTTAGGTTTCCTTATGCATCCTTAAGGAGGGCGCAAGGACAAAGGAGAGCTCATTATTCCTTGTTATGTTCACCAAGAGAGTTGGGAGAGGAGCATGAGGATGAGGTTGGATGTATTGAGTGAGGAAAGCTTGGGCACCCACATTCATGGTGGTAGCCAGCAAGCTTAATCCTTCAGTTATTTGTGGAGCTAGTTCTTGCTAGGAGGAGGGCGCACTTGAGGAGGAGAGCACACAACTAGCAGGGAGGACTTGCAGAGGTCAATTTGCCTTGAGGACAGTTTTAGTGGAGAGCTACAGCATAAATTCAGAGTATTGTGGGAGGGTTTCTCTGTCAAAGCTTCCAGTTCCCAAAGAGCTTCAGTTCAGTGATTTTGGCAACTTGTGAGGAGGGCGCACCATCCTAGGGTGCATCTTCTTCATTTGGACTTGTGTTTCAGCTTGGTTTAAGTTGCTATTGTAATAGGTTCATTTGTTTATTGTACTTGTTGTATTCCACCTTCTTTTCTCCACATTTATACACTCAGATTCCAAACTGGTTTTCCCCGAGGGGGGGGGTCTTATCCAGGATCATGTTGACCAAAAATACATGTGTTCATTTTCATGTATGCAAGTGTTTAGAACAGCATTATTTCAGCTCTAAAAGATCTCTAGATGTGTTATATAGTTTATGGTATGCATGTGCTAACATCTTGTGACAAAACTACATGATAGAGAACCTTAATGGCCTATGTAACTGTAACGAAACAGCAAAGAAGTTACTGAACAGTTTGTTGTTATAAAACAGCAGCAAACCCTTGTTTGACAGTTGAAACTTAGAGCCAACTTGAGGTCAAAGACAGACCTAGTTGGCAGAATGTTAGGACCTGGAAAATATTCATCGGGTGGGGTTGGGATTCCAGCCATTGGGTCCCATAGATGTTGCACGACCCCTTGCAGTCACCTCGGTTGACTCATCTCCTGCTCCAATTGAAGCTGACAAAGCCACCCGGTTCATTGAGTGGATCCAGCACATCCGCCAACAGGTTCAGGATATCCTACAGAAGTCCAATGACAAGTACAAGCAGCGCCATGATCAACACCAGGTGCCACATAAGTTTCAACTGGACGACAAAGTTCGGTTGCACTTGCAGAAAGAACGCCTTACAAGACCCCATCGGAAGCTTCGCCCACTTCGTTATGGGTCATACACCATCACCAAGGTTGTGGGTGATAATGCTTTTGAGCTCAACATCCCTCTTTTCTTGGGCATGCACCTAGTGTTCGACTTGGATCTCCTTCGACCGTATTTCCCACCATTATTGGACACCTCAGAGGTAGCAGAACAGCTGACACCAATAGAGCTCAACCCCGACTGCATACAACAGGCATCCAGTGATCAGATTTTGGACAAACAGGTCAAGGGCAATCGCCAGCAAAGGATCCAACTTTATCGAGTTGTCAACGCAAGGAAGCTCCTGCACCAGGGCAAGTGGCTCACTCGGGGCCAAATTCAACAGAAATTTTCTCATCTAATGGGGGCACTACACGCAATGGAGACCATTGCTTACTTAGGGGGGAGGATTGATCCAGATGGATGTCGGTGGCCTCCCACCTATTCTGATTGGCTCATTTTGGCAGTTTTCCAATTTGGCAGTTTTTTTCTAGTTTTCAGTGTTGATGATTGCAGCTATGTGAGACATTCTCCAACTTACAAACCTGTGAGTTGTGGATCATTGCATCTATGTGAGTCTTTCTCTCAGCTTACAAACCTGAGAGAAAGCCCCTAAGAAGGGTACGTGGTTCATGCCTAAGACAGAGCTAGGAACGTAGAGATGACCTCCTCCATTCAGAGAGTTGAGATGAACTCCAGATGATTATCCAATGGGAAAGGTGATCTGTTGAGTTAGACGTGCCTATGGCTGAGCACAAGGTGAACGTGTGAAATCCCATAGTGTTGGGTGCATCGTCATGTGAACAGAGATAAAGATTGATGTATTAGCCTCCTCTGAGCAGCAGAGTTGACGAGAAGACTCCAGATGATTCTCCTGTGTGTGGCAATGAGAAAGAAGATCTGTAGAGTGGACGTGCGTGTGGACGAGCACAGGTGAACGTTAGAAGATCTGGTTCCTTTGTGTAATGCAGTGAACCAGAGATATGACATCCCTATGGATGTGTCCCTAGTGAATGAGCACTAGTGGGTGTATCAGATCCTTTGCTATATATTGTTCAAGAGTCAGACCTACCTTTAACCCTAATTGTTATGTAAAGGGTACAGGTCTGCCCTACCTTAATGTGATTAATAATAAAGGTAAAAGATAATTAATCTGGATAATATTAATTATAATAATAATAATTATTATTATTATTTTTATATTTGACTTAGAGAGGTCGGCCCTGTTGATCCAATAGACACTTCAGTTGATAGGACAAGTCTAATATAAGTAAGGGAAGATTCCCCATTGTGGAATCATATCTTTCTTGTGAGTTTGGAAATTTCAGCAAGTACACTTCTTTGGGAAAAGGTGCGCACCTCTCTTGGGCACTAGAGTTCTAGGGTTTGAAGCACCCTCTTGTGTGCTAGGTCTTTCTTGGTGGTGAAGGTCTTGAAGAATATAGCAAAGGATTTGGCTGGGTTTTCTTCCCTTGTTGAGAAGGGTTTCCCAGGATACATTTTGTCTTCCTGTGCATGGTGCTTCTTCTTGTGATCTTGGTTACTACAACATTTATGGTTATGGTTAAATGATAAAATGGAATAAATGGAGACATACCTTATTCCAATTGATCCAGTTGTTCCAGTTGGTATATTCAGAGATATTGCAGTAGGGCATAAAAGGCCTACCTATACTCACTCTGCAAAGAGGCAGAGAAACATACAAACCTCTCAAGGCACATCCCGAGAAAGCAAAAGAGATTCTGAAGCTATCCTTCACTCATGAACCACTTCGTTGATGTTGAGCCTCCTAGTCTTTAAGAATTAACAAGAGAACAGGTATGGCAAGATGCCATAACAAGAGAATACCAGTATGTCTTAAAAGAATGATGTAGAAAGATATTGTTCAGAGACTAGAAGAGAAGTCCATAATGACTTCCAAGTGGATCTATAAGATTAAGCATGCAGACGATAGAAGTGTCGAGAAATACAAAGCAAGATCTATAGCCAGAGGTTTCTCACAAACAGAGGGAGTTGTCTATAATGAGACACTTGATCCAGTAAGCCTGATACACTTCCATCAGTACCACCATCCACGAGTTGGAAACTATATCAGATGGAAGGATTCTTGATGAGTTTGGTGTTTAGCGAGAATGTTGTTGATCCAAACCGATATTATTACAGTGTTGGTGATGAGAGCCTGATTTTGATTACTTATTCAGAAAGCCTTGTTGTTGAATACAAGTAAGCTTTGACTTATGATTTCGAAAAGAAGGATATGAGTATGGTAAACCACTTCTTGGAACAAGAAGTATGACAGAGGACCAAGGAGATTTTCCTAAATCAAGGAAAAATTACAATTGGAAAATTTAAGAAGTTCAATATGACAGAATGCAAATCCACCATGATGGATTTAAAAGAGGAAAATAAATGACGATGATCATACGAGATTGATCCACAAGTTGATTGAATCATTGATATATCTAGTTAACACCGGGCCTGATTCATGTTATGCAGTGAATGTGCTTAGTCAATCCATGAGTCAGCCGAGACAGACTCACTGGATAATAGTAAAGCATGCATTAAGATATATACGAGGCACAGTTGGATATGGCCTGAGATATGCCTCCAGTATGAACTTGAGTTTGCAGGATATGCCGATACAGATTGAGCAGAGAGTACAGTGAACCTGAAGAGCAAATCCAGTTAACGTCTTACCGCGAAGTTTGCCATGGTTTCCTAATACAGCAGGAAATGAAACCATGTGGCCTTGAGTACCACAAAGGTAGAGTATATAGCAGTGAGTGTGCGAAGCAATGTGACTTCACAAGCCTCTGACAAATTTACTTGACCATGAGAGGGATCCTATGATGATAACCAAGAGCCATGTGTAAAGCTCCTTGAGAACCTAGTGTTTCCTATTGGATCGAAACATGATGAGATGAAATATCCTTATATCAGAGATATGATGCAGAGCGAACACATGTAGTACCTTCCTACACATAAGCAGATTACAGACATCTGCACCAGACTAACTTGGTGAAGAATGCCTTACAAATTCAGAGGGAGTATTGATGACTCCAGCCAAAAACAAAATTCAAAGAACATCCGTATGAGACTTGGCATGATGAAGAATGCCACCCTAGCTGAGAGGGAGTGTTGATGATTGCGGTTATGTGAGACATTCTCCAGCTTACAAACCTGTGAGGTGTGGATCATTGCAGCTATGTGAGTCTTTCTCTCAGCTTACAAACCTGAGAGAAAGCCCCTAAGAAGGGTACGTGGTTCCTGCCTAAGACAAAGCTAGGAGCGTAGAGATGACCTCCTCCATTCAGAGAGTTGAGAAGAACTCTAGATGATTATCCAGTGGGAAAGGCGATCTGTTGAGTTAGACGTGCATGTGGTTGAGCACAAGGTGAACGTGTGAAATCCCAAAGTGTTGGGTGCATCATCATGTGAACAGAAATGAAGATGATGTATTAGCCTCCTCTGAGCAACAGAGTTGACGAGAAGACTCCAGATGATTCTCATGTGTGTGGCATTGAGAAAGAAGATTTGTAGAGTGGACGTGCATGTGGACGAGCACGGGTGAATGTGAGAAGATCTGGTTCCTCTGTGTAATGCAGTGAACCAGAGATATGACATCCCTATGGATGTGTCCCTAGTGGATGAGCACTAGTGGGTGTATCAGATCCTTTGCTATATATTGTTCAAGAGTCAGACCTACCTGTAACCTTAATTGTTATGTAAAGGGTACAGGTTGACCCTACCTTAATGTGATTAATAATAAAGGTAAAAGATAATTAATCTGGATAATATTAATTATAATAATAATTATTATTATTATTATATTTGACTTAGAGAGGTCAGCCCTATTGAGCCAATAGACACTTCAGTTGATAGGACAAGTCTTATATAAGTAAGGGAAGATTCTCCATTGTGGAATCATATCTTTCTTGTGAGTTTGGAAATTTCAGCAAGTACACTTCTTCGGGAAAAGGTGCACACCTCTCTTGGGCGCTAGAGTTCTAAGGTTTGAAGCACCCTCTTGTGTGCTAGGTCTTTCTTGGTAAATCAAAATCTCTAAAATAGATAAACAATAGGATCTAAAAGAAAACAAGCTGGATAAATCCTATCATACTGGGTGACAACGCCCCTTCAAAGGCCAAACTAACAATTCAAAAGCAAGAAATTAGATAAATATTACCGCATAGATTTAAAGCACATGACAATAAGCATCCACACAATAGCACAAGCCACCTTCTTAACCTCCAAAGCCTTTTTAATCCAAGGAATGATGTTACAACAGTACTACAATACAAGCAAAGCCCAAACTCTCATTAGCTTATGAGTGGAGAGAATGCTTGCTTAAATGGAGAAGAGGAGCGCACTTCCCAAGGAGGGAGGGCGCACATCCCAAAGTGGATTGGACAAATGTGAGGTTGGATCTATGCCAAGTCTCAAGCAAACTCCAAGAAAGTGCCATCACTCAATAGATAGGTTAGAAGGAGATCGCCACCTCTCAAGAGGTAGGCACATCACTCCTTGAGTGCGCCACCTCTCAAGACGTAGGGTGCACCTCACTTAGAGATCTCCATCAACATGAGTCTACTCATCACTTAAATCTTTTTCAACTCCCACTAACTCCTGGTCAACAGCCAGTGAGGCTAAGTGAACTGAAGACAAGCCCAAAACATGTCTTGGACATGTTTCCTTAATAATAGGGAGTTGATTTATTTGTCTTTTATCCACGGATTTCGATTAAAAATGATTTTTGATGAGCAAAAGTTAATTATTTCTCTTGAAAAGGGGGTACATGGGTAAAAGGGGTATTCTGGGTTAGAAATTGATACCCCCCATGGTATATAATGCCTCCTAGTACTACATTTTTATTATTACATCAATTTACATGGTAAAAATCCCATTTTGCAAGAAATTTTACATTTTATTAAAACAATCAAAAAATCCTAGAGGGACCAAATGCATGTCCATAAGACTATGGATAAATGACTAGGATGGTAATATACATTCGACACTAGAATCAAACAAAACACACTAAGGCTTAACCATTAGTACACGCTCCAACTTTGGAGGAAGTGAGTAAAAAAACTTAGAAATTATAAATCGATGAAAAGCAAGATATAATTCTGAGGGAGTCAAGTCTAGAGTATGCATTGATGATCAAGTCTGAGGGAGCCGAATCTTTTACATAAGAAAGACCTCATGCTAGCTTATTTTATTACAATTTCCCCATGGGGGTATGGAACATGCATAAAAGAAGAAGAAGACGAAAAATTTTGAAAGGGGCCAAAAGACTCGACTGGACTTCTGAACTCTGATTTTGAACAAGTGACTTGTTCAATCTTTGTGGATCATCGTCCGTCCTACCTGGTGCAACTAGGGAGGTAACACAATGCAACACCCAAATTATTAAAATGTTATGTGTTTTACTACAAGGGACATCCACAACAATGTTACACGGTCTGAAGGGCATAACAGCCATGTGCCTTCCACAAGATTATCAGCACCCAGACATTCATGATTCCTTGGCATCTGATTGTAACCCTAAACCTAATCTAATCAGACCATTGGAATTCCCTACTTGTTGGGCAATATTTTTCTCCCTCTGGGTGTTTAATTAGTTGTTGATTGAGTGTTTTGGTCGTTCCTCCTGCAAACAACAATCGACAGCCAGGGTCTCCGAGAATCTTAGCAGATTCGTTCTTGGCATCTCAACCCTTGTTTTTGGAAAATCGTCGATCAAACTCAATGGTATATGCTTAGAGCGGAATTCGACCCTCAAAGCTTTCAAAAAATGGGTAAATTTCTCTACACAACATCAATGGTAACAAAGGGGTTGAGCAAGCGCTAGTCGACGCATCAATTGGGCGATACCACACCTATGACCAGGAGACAATAATTCAACCTTTGAGACTAGTTTAACATTATTCACAACTCTGTTATTCAAAAATATTCGATTGAGTTGTGGTGTTTCCTGTGTGGAGTCTTCATCCTTCCTTTCCACTTCTTTGGAGCATGGAGTATCATACATTTATGGACCCCAACAATTCTACTCTTTGAAATCTACTACAACAACTAGGAATAGTATGTGGTCCTTGATTTCTGCTCGAGGACTTTCCTCATTTGTCCCAACACCACAAATAGACCTTGTAATATTACCATCAGAGCCATACCATTCCAATCAGAGCTTCAATAGTCCATATTGATACCTTCCCGCGAAGATATTCGATGCAACGATTGTGTGTGTTAATATTCTTGATTCTAGAAGTTGTAGAGCAGTGCAGAAGAGAGAAAAAGGAAAAGATGGCCCAACTGAAGCATACTACTCATAAATTAACCAATGGGAAGGAACAGCTTGCAACAACAAACCAATATTCTGCACAAACTTATAATGTCGACGGAATTATCTATCACCCATGTGGCCATCACTCTCGCCTAGTTTCGAGTTTAGGAACTAAATGTGCCCATGTGGGTTTTCTCCTCAGTCAATTTGGAGTTCAAGGAACCTAAATTTCTCAGTTGGAGGGCATAATCGCATTGTTGTGCCCACAGAAGAAAACTCGACAAGTGGTGCACCATCCACAGCATTTGGAATCCTAGAAAGAGAATTCATGGAAGCTCGATTGAAGCCAATGACATATGCGAATGAAAATTTGTTTTTTGTCATGGAAACCCTACGTGGAAAGAAGAATTTCATAGGCAAGGAGGTAGGCACAATCATAGTCTTCACTGTATCCATTGTGGCAAGAATGCACATGAGGCAAGGACTTGTAGGATCCCATGGGAGAAGATCAAAGAACGTCGAAAACAAAAAGAAGAAAAAGGTGAAGCTCTTGAACCTGCTCATTGCAATATTGGCATAAATGAAGATTTGTTCAAAACTTCATTTACTTCTTGGACAAATGCTTGGTTGCTTGACACTAGTGCAACTCACCACATGACTTTTTGGAGAGACCATTTTGAAGAATTGAATAACAATGTAGATGGTGCAATAAACTTTGTAGATGGTGCCACTCTTAAACCTATGGGAATTGGCACCATTATGCTCAAATTGCCTAGATTTCCAGATTTTCTTTCGCATAATGTTCTCTATCTTCCTAAGTTGCGGTGAAACTTGTTGTCTCTTGTACACATTCAACGGCAAGGCCATTCCACTCACGTGTTCGATGGAAAAGTTGAAATAAGGTTGTCTTTTGACAACATGGTCGTCATGACGGGATGGGAGAATGACAGATTGTTGAAAATGAAAGGGACCTCTGCAAGTGGACATAATTTTGCATACCTCTCTCACCATGATGAAGGTGTCATCTAGTCTCTTGTAGCATGCTAGATTTGGGCACATCAATTATGATAATCTTCGTGTGTTGAAGAAAAATGGTGTCTTTGGTTTGCCTACCATTCCGAGGAACTTGAAGCAATGTGAGGCATGTTGTTAATGTTTATGCCATTATTATAGTTCTTTGCATTTCAATAGATAAGAGCATCATAAGAACAAGATCA
>ML812114.1:129196-139400 GCA_009831015.1 Picea engelmannii
TCGCAGTTACATTATTTCAACACATGTATCCTTGGTAAACGTAGCAAACATCATTTTCATGATTCCACTTTGAGAGCATGTAGAAAGATAGAGTTGATACACTCTAACGTGTGTGGCCCCATGCTTGTTCCATATGCCTTTGGTTATAAATATATCATGACTTTTATTGATGACTACACTAGGATGTGTTGGGTTTATTTGTTGAAACAGAAATCTCAAACATTTGAAACATTTAAAAATTTTCATCTATGGATTGAAAATGAAGCTCAATCTCATATTGGCACTCTTTGTACTAATAATGGAAGGGAATACACTTCAAATGAGTTTGCAATATATCTTCACCAACATCGGATCAAGCATCAAACCATTGTTACATATAATCCTCAATAGAATGGTGTAGCAAAAAGAATGAACAAGACACTCTTGAACATAGTACGTTCAATGATATTTTTCAAGAATGTGAAATTGATGTTTTGGACTATGATGCAGTTCTATGTGCAGTATATGAGAAAAATAGGAGTCCATCTCATGCTCTTGGGAACAAGACTCCTTATGAAATGTGGTATGGACACATTCCTTCAGTGAGGCATCTCAGGGTTTTTGGTTCCACATGTTATGCCTTAATCCTTAAGGAGCAAAGAAACAAACTTGGTGCAAGCAGTCGAAAGTGCATCTTGTTGGGGTACTCAAATACCACGAAGGCATATCGTCTTTACAATAAGGTAAACAAGTTCATTCTTTCAAGAGATACGATTTTTCTTGAATCCACCAAGAATGACAAAATTGTTGAGTGACAACTTGATCATCTGGATACATTCACCCATGTAAAGACATATCATGAGTTTGATGATAAGATTCCACATCTTGAAGAGGGGATCCCTATCTTGGATCAATCTCTAGAATCGCCTTTTGAAGTGTGATCTCCCCCTCATGACAAAGAGTCAACCACTTCATCAGAACAAGGAGTTCAATTGGACAATGTGATTGAGAGGATTGAAAGGCTAAACCTTGATGGGAATGCAACACCATCTCAATCAGTGGAGCAACCTGGACCATCACAAAAAGGTCTAAAGTGTCTCATAAAGACACTTGAAGGCAAGGATTGTGGCAAAAGGATGTGCACGGAAAGAAGGCATAGACTATGAAGAGGTTTTTTCTCCCTCAGCAAAAATGGGCTACCATTCGTGCAATGTTGGCTTTGGCAGCATAGAATAGGTGGACGATTCATCACATGGATGTGACGATAGCCTTCTTGAACGGAGACTTAAAAGAGAATGTGTGTGTGTGTCTCAACCAAATGGATTTGCAATAAAGGGTCAAGAACATAAGGTATACAAGCTCATCAAGTATTTATTTTTCCTAAAGAAAGCACCTCAAGCATGGTATAAAAAGCTAACTGACCATCTTTTGAAGATCAATTTCAAGAATTTTAATCTTGATGATGCAACTTTGTTTGTCAAGAAAGTTGGTAAAATTGTTGTATATCTTGTGGTGTATGTAGATGATCTTTTGATAAGAGGGAACAATGAAGCATATATTGCATCCATAAAGAAAGAATTGAAGAAGAGTTTTGAGATGACAAACATGCGACATCTGCATTGCTACTTGGGTATTGAAGTAACTCAAAATCCAAAATATGTATTCATCTCCCAAAAGAAGTACATTGGAGAGTTGTTAAACAAATTTGGCATGGTTGATTGCAATTCTATCTCTACTCTAATGGAGCAAAATCTAAAGCTAACATCAAAAGAAGGGAATAAATTTGAGGATGCAACTAAATATAGACATATTGTTGGGAGTCTTATCTACCTTACTACTACCAAACCAGATATTTCATTTGTAGTTGAAATCCTTTCAAGGTTCATGCCAAAAGCTTGTGAAGGACATTCGTGTGCTGCAAAGAGAGTTATAAGGTACTTGAAGGGTACTCAAGACTTTAGGCTCAAATACTCTAAGGTGGAGGACTTCAAACTAGTTGGCACACAAATTCGGACTTTGATGGGGATGAGGAGAATAGAGTGTCTACTTCAGGATATCTCATGCATCTTGGATCAATAGCTATCTCTTGGAGTTCACGCAAACAGACTGTTCCAACAGATTCCACTATAGAGGCAGAGTATGTAGTTGTCGCAAAGGTGACAAAGGAGATTATGTGGCTCAAGAAGATACTAGAGGATTTGTCGGAGAAACAGGTGAATGCTACTCCGCTCTTGATTGACAACACTTCTTAAATCAAGTTGGCGAAGAATCCTAGATTCCATGATCAAACCATGCACATCAACACCAAGTACCATTTGCTTCATCATCATGTAGAGGCCAAGACCATTCAGTTGATACATTGTTCCACAAGTGAGCAAATTGTAGAAATCTTCACCAAAGCACTTGGAAGAGAAAAGTTTGAAAAGTTCAAAAAGATGCTTGGACTTACAAACAACCCTTCGGATTAAGGGTGGGAATGTCAGATCCCTAATCCTTGAGATCATGGTACTATAAATCAATGTTGCACGAAGCGAGAGCATGGGAAGCGTCATTTTCCAAAAATCCTCGAAAGCGAAGCGTCCCAGAAGCGTCTGTTATATATATATATATATATATATATTGCGTTTATATTCAAAAAAAACATGTAGAAAGACAAATTAGCTGCAAAATATATGAAAACATGCATATTTGTACATCAATATACATAGAAATGGCATCCATAGTACATCAATGATTCATTCGAGCATCAACCATCTAGATTCTAGCAATTACAAACTTACAAACCAACATACAAATTTTTAAGCCATATTAATATAATAGAAAGTAGACCATAAACTTATGAAATGAATTCAGATATCCAACAACTGTCAACAATAACATGAGTCATGACCAATTAGTTATGTTTACAAAATAGGCCACCTAGATTGAAGTATGAAAATCGAAAGGTCCAAAACAATAAAGTTTAAACTGAGCTAGTTGCTAATTACGTTGTAACACTCCTCATCCGGGATCAATTTTTCTAATGCTTTCATATAACCAGCTTGAACCTTTTGAACTTGGTGTGGTCTTTTCTTGGACCCACCACTAGGTGTTGGTCATGAAAACCATGATTTATGATAGTATTTAGGTGTTAGCACATATGTTAAGGCATGTAGTGGAATATTTAGCATTTCCCACCCTTTTTCCACCTCTACATGAATATGATTATAGAGGTTGACATCTTTAGGCTCAACAATGTCTTTAATCTACCCTAGCATGTTATCCATTTGCTCATAAACATTCCAAATGATTGGTCGATTTGAATCTGCAAACTTGATCATGTGATAAATTAGCTTGGTGAATTGCAAAACATACCTAACAGAAGCGTCTGGGAAGCGTACAGAAGCTTCCTAGGAAGCATACGGAAGCGCTCAGGCAACGTCCTTGGAAGCGTACGAAGCGCCCTTGGAAGCGTGCTTCAAAATTTTGAAACGCGCTTCAAAGTGTGGAGCTTCCAAAATACCGGGAAGTGTCCAAATTTCCTCTGAAGCGCACTTCCGATGAAGCTTCCTGGACACACCCACTCGGATCGAGCTTCGAGGCTTTGAAGCGTGGGGGGGGGGAAGCTTCCTGCAACACTACTATAAATATTATTGTAAATAATTAATCTAGGAGAAAATAAAGAGTCATACGTGAATAGGAACAACCATTAGAGCTGCAGGAAGATGAAACCAAAGGTCATCTTCGTATGTATATATGTGACTCTCTTAAATTAAAATTTCAATCTGTAGAGAGATTTAATCCTCTACCTAACAATAACCAATCCCAAATGCAAATTGATTTCAACAAAAAGTATCATCAATCAAGTGTGATATCACGTAGAAGTGTTAATTGGGTGTAACTCGAGTGATTGTGAGGAAAAGTTGTTATCCTCCTCACCCAGACTCAAATCCTATTGCTATCGCACAATTTGTACTTTGAAAGGTAGGAAAGGTAAATGAGGAGAAAATGACGTAACGGGAGACTATCCTATCACTGTCACCTCGATAGGATGTCTCTTTCTATTTAGGGTGGTAGGCCCAAGGGAGACGTCCCCGGTGACCTGGGCTTTTGAGAAGGCCAAGGATAAAGGCCAAGGTAAAAGTTTCCCTCTCACAAGTCACCACCGATCAGATAGTCCGACTAAACAGCCAATGAAGAAATGATAAACCAAAAATGTCCCTGCCTGGAACAAAGCAACATGATACTATATTTGCAAGGTCACTTACTGGTTAGTACTTCAATTAACCAGGGACTTTCTCAGTAAAAGCAATTGACTAATATATTGATGAAGTAAACCAAGATGTATAGTAGCAATGATCACAAGACGATACTTCACAATTAATGCTTTAAAGAAGCTTCAAAATGAGCAAGAATGGTTTATCATCACTATCATAACACTGACATTCATCAGAAGCAACTATAGCTATGCATTAGTCAATCCTTTCAATTGCTTTTAGAAGCTTTAAATGTTGCCAAGTATGACTATAACTCAAAGAATAATAGTAGCAATAAGGTTAGCAGGTCAATCTAAACTAGGGTTAGAAGGTGTTTGTAGTTGTTCAAAGATTTTTGGATGTTTGAAGGTTGTGATCAAAGCAAGAAGTCTTAGGCCAGTGCATGCATAGAGCAAATGGAGTCAACAAGTAGCAACAAGAATTGAAGGAGCAAGATGATAATAGTAGGGCCAAAGACAAGAGGAATTTGATGGATGAAGTGTTGGTAAGGCAAGGCTTCAGCCACCAAACCCTAGGGGAAAACGGCTACTAAGGTGTAGGTAACCCTAGGCCATTGTAGGTTTTCCTCCTTCTTTAGCTCAATGACAAAGTAAAAAAACGGCTAGGATGAAGAACAAATGATAGGGTGTTGCAATGGCAAGGCCCTAGCAATGACCTCAACAGAGAAAATGGCTCCTTGGCATAATCTAGTAGGTAGATAGTAATTAGAACAAGGACAATAACATGTGTTTATTCCCTAGGGTGTAATCCAACAATTTCATTAACAAAATGTAAAGTAAAACACCATAACCATTCAAGTAAGAGAAGGATTGCAGAAATTTGCTCACATTCACCAAGTATCATATAGCCAAACCCTAGTTGTAAAACTTTCCACTAAGAAAATTGCCAATTACACCAAAGATAGCCCTCCTTCAACAAGTGTGTACTAGAAATTTCAGCCAAAAACCCTAAGAAGGGCGCAAATTTCAGACCTCACACAAGTGTGAGTGAAAGATGATGAGAAAAAGAGAGTTTTACCTCTCTACTTATACAATAGCAATGACCTTTAATTTTATTTTAGATCACAAAAGACCGACATGGCCAAATTTACATCAAAATATTGTTTTACATTAAATGTTATAATTAAAACACTAAATCAAGCACAAATGATGACGTCATGCCCTTTTAGGGTGACGTTAGGCCGTTTTAGGGCAAAACGTTAGGCCTTCTTGGGCCTCAGGAACCTGCCACACATGCCACTTGGCACATAACTACCTCCCAAAACCTCCATAAACACTGGATGACGTCATGGGTGTCCTAGGTGACGTCATAGGCCTTCCAAGGCCAACGTCCTGTTGGAAAGGGCACCCCCCACTTGGGTATGGGTATGCCAAGATGCCTCTGGTGGAACGTCCTCCCTTTCTCTTGTGCAATCCTCTTATCCATCTCTGCCTCCTGCTGAGGTTTCAGCATCCATCTGGTGGGCTTTCAACCCCATGGAGGTCCGAACTGATCATCTCCCCATGTGTACCTGTCTATCTGGGTACCTGCCATCGGGTATGGTCCTGAAACATCAACAAATACGCCCTCCATGGGCTCATAAGTCACAGGGATCATAGCAATGTCAATCACATCTAATCATCAATTTTCTTAAACATGTGCATAAAACCCCCTTTACCCAGACAAGTGATCAAAGACATTATACTAATCTACAAGCCAAGTTTGGAAGAAACGCTAGAACGTCCTATTAGGCTACTGCTCACTGGATGTGGGATGTTTCCGAGAGAAATCAAATCCAAGCCATGTGAGTGGATGAGGTGGTAAGAGATGTCTGGTCAAGGGGTGCAATGATAGCAGGGAAATGCATGGCTTACCTATGGGTGCCTCTGTAGAGGGTGAGTTGCACCTGTCATGAATGCAAATGTTTCCAAGCCCATTCATGCCTTTTATCTTTATTCTTATTGTTTTTTCTTTCAAGAAGCTAGTCAGGGGACACTGCCCTGGCGTGGTGACCAATGGTGGCAATGTTACCCACAAGCATTTCACGAAAATGATAAGGTTGGCTCGTGATGAGACCCCCTTTTCTCTTGGCTATGGCATCAAGAGCCACAACCTTGGCGTGGTGACTAGCTGCTAGTAGTGTCATACTGCTACATGCCCATAGCCCTAATAAGTTGGCTCATGATGAGACCCCCTATCCTCTAACTAGGTCTTGTTTTTTATTATTTTTATGGGTCCCTCTGTTTCTTGCTGAGAAGCTTTTTACTGCTTTCTCGAGGATCCTTGGGCGAAGCATCTCGAGGTTTCATTCTTTGGCTTCTATCTTTTTTCAGCTACTTTTACCCTCTGGGCCTTTAGCTCCTTCTTCCCACAAGGTAAGGTACAACCCTTAAATATTTGGCCAACCCAATGCCCGGACCACTGTAATGGGATGGATGAGTGGGAAAAGAATGGAAAGTGGTAAGTATTGTGGGAGCGAACGATGGCTTCTTATGAATCCCGCCAGTGGCAACTCAAACCCTATGGGTACCAGCTTACTAGGGCATCCTGTCATTCTCCCCAGATATGGTCAAGTGGATAGGTATAAGATCCAAGCACCCGTTAGAAACAAAAAGAATTGAATGCACATATTCAAAAATGTTGAGGATCAGAGTGACATATCATGATACCCGGACTCATTACCTCATGGAGCAAGATCCATTTCTGCTACAGGACCAGACCGAGGTGACGAATGTTCCTACTACTGACAAAGTGGAGGCGTTGAAGAATGAAAAGATGGGCCCTCCAGGGCCATGCTCAAGTCGATCTGGCTCTCGATACTCCTTAGTTATCCCTAAATTAGGGGATAACACCTACTTTATGGCATCTTTGTTGTTAGTGAATCAATTGTTGATGAGCCATATGTGATCTATTCAAAAATTGTTCACCTAGCCTTGTGCTTTGAAGAATCTAGAGTTTACCATGGGTATCATCCTTAAAATGTGGGGAAGTGCCTGCGTGGTTTCCCCTAGGATATGTCACTTAGAAAAAAAACGATATCACTTAGAAGTGAAAAATGTCTTATCACAACCATTCAAATTGTAATGAACAACATTACTCAAAAAAGCAACCATGACACTATAACAAAAGTGTTTTTTAAAGAATGTGTATTGTTATCGCACAAGTTGTAGGTTGGGCAAAGCCTGACCCAACCAACAAAATGGCGACAACTTTGAGAGCACCTACCCACTTGTTAAAATTTCAGACCCCAACCCAGTTTCAGTCTCGCTGATTTTTTAGCCAAAGTTAAATGCCCAAACCCAGTTTCAGCACTGTTTCAGCAAATAAAAACTTAGCAGAAAATAAACTTCAGAACTGAAACATGAGGATTCTGAACATCGTTTTCAACACAGAAATAAAACATCAGCAGTATGCAAAACTCAGAAAATTTAGACACAAGAATTTTCGGTCTAACTTCGACCTTGAAAAAACCCACAAGGGGAAAACCAGTGAGAGAGGGCTTTTTATTATTATAGAGCTTCTGAGAAATTTCTTTTACAGCATATTCATCTTCAGAAATTTACACAAACTTATCTGGACATCCCTGTAGCTTTGCTCCTCGATTTCTGAACCAGAAATCCGTACAACTGTACGGTTGTCCCAGCAATTAATGTTGTACGGACTGTCTCAAAATTTGTGCCCAAAATTCTGCCAAGACTATACGAAAAACCCAACAGGAAAATGCCTTGAAAAAACATGCCATCACCTTGAAAAACGTGCCCAAAATTTTCTGTGGTACGGCCCTCGATTTCTGTGCAGGTCCATACGGACTGTATGGACTTTTCTCACCCAGAAAAGTGTGCCCAACTCCTTCCTTGATTTTTGTGCCAATTAAATGTTGTATGGCAGCCTTGAAAAGCATACCAATACTCTCAGAAAACACAGTTGTTGTCCACCTTGATTTCTGTGCACATTTATTGTTGTACGGCCTTCAGAAATCCGTACGGTTCGGCCTGTTCTTCCTTGTTGCCTACTGCCTCGAAATCCGTGCTACTCTTTGCCTTGGGATGTGTGTTCTCCTTCAGCAAATGTTGTCTCTCTTCTCAAGCTCGACCTCTCCCCTCTTTTCTCTCTTGCTCTCTCAACAAGAAATGAATGAACTACCCAAGAATGGGTGCGCCCTCTTGCCCTAGTCGACCTCATGAGGAAAGGTGAGGGGTTTTCTAATCTAACGGTTGAGATTAGATTAGATGGGTGGCTGAGATTAGGTGTCTCTTCACTCACCCTCACTTTAGTCATAAAGTTATCTTTTAATTTGCATCTCACAAATTAATTTGACTAGGAACCACATAAGGCACTTTCTCCCCCTTAGGCGCCTAAGGAAGAGAAACACTTGCCTTGGTACTTTATTTTAATTAAAAATTTAACACTCCCTCATACCAAGGAAAGTGTTACTCACCACTCCAAGCTTGTCCCTGAAAAATACAAACTTGTCTCTGCCCAATGCCTTGGTGAGTATGTCTGCAACCTGCTCCTCTGTAGATATGTATTGTAGCTCCACAGCTCCTCTCTGAACATAATCATGGATGAAGTGATAACGAATCTCAATATGCTTAGACCGGTCATGAAAAACTGGATTCTCCGAGAGTTTGATGCAACTCTGATTATCACAGTAAATCACGGTAGGCCTCAACTGCACACCAAACAATCCCACCAACATCTTGCGAAGCCAAAGGGCCTCACAACTAGCCTGACTAGCTGCCATATACTCAGCCTCTGTTGAACTCAAAGCCACTGACTTCTGCTTCCAACTGAACCCAAACACTACTGTTGATCCCAATCCGAAGCAGCACCCTGAAGTTCCTATCACTGACACATCCTGCCCAATCCGAGTCTGTATAGCCAACCAGATGAACTCCATCTCCTCTATGATAGTCCAAACCATAATCTACGATACCACAAACATACCTGAGCACATGTTTTGCTGCCACCCAGTGCACTCTCCTAGGCTCCACCGTGAACTGGCTGAGAGTGTTGACAGCAAGACAAATATCTAGCCCGGTATTGACCAAATACATCAATGACCCGATCAACTGACGATACAAAGTGGAATCCACCAACTGTGACTCAGAAGCATGAAGCTTCTTCCAGTTGGTAATCATGGAAGTGGTCATGGGCCTGCTATCTCCCATCTGAAATCTGCTCAGAATGTCACACACATACTTCCCCTGTCCTAGGAAGATGTGTCCAGGCTCCTGCCAAACCTCCAATCCCAAGAAGTAATGCATCAATCCAATATCAGTCATCTCGAACTCTGAAGCAAGGCTCTCCTTGCAACTGTTGATGAGTCTCTCTGCCCCTGTAATAAAAAGATCATCCACATAAAGCAGAAGAATGAGAGGAACCTCTCCAACCACAATGAAGTATAGGTTGGGATCCGCCTCACTCTTCTCAAAACCCAACTGCTGCAAATAGGCATCTATCCTCGAATACCAAGCTCTGGGAGCTTGTTTCAGCCCATACAATGCCTTCTTCAGTCTATACACATGAGACTCTCTCCCATGCACCTCAAAGCCCAATGGCTGCTCAATATACACCTCCTCTATAAGACCATTCAGAAATGCGGTCTTCACTTCCATCTGGTGGATCTTCCAACCCATCTCTGCTGCAATGGAGATCACTACCCTGATCGAAGTGTATCTAGCAATCGGCGCAAAGGTCTCATCATAGTCAACTCCCTCAACCTATGAAAAACCCCGAGCCACAAAGCGAGCTTTGTACTTCTCAATGCTGCCATCCGCAGCATGCTTTAGCTTGTAGAGCCATCTGGAAGTCACCACTGACTTCCCCTCAGGTCTAGGAACAACATCCCAGACATCGTTCTTCATGATGGAATTGTACTCTTCCATCATGGCATCTCTCCATACCTGTCTACTAGTGGCCTCCTCAAAAGTGGAAGGCTCAGACTCCCGAATACTGCTCACCATCACGATGCAGCTGCAAAACCTCTC
>ML812115.1:39516-66896 GCA_009831015.1 Picea engelmannii
TAATGGCCTAAAGCCGACATAAATAAAATAACATTACTAATCTAAATCACAACTAATGGCTTAAAGCCGACATAAATAAAATAACATTACTAATCTAATATGCCCCAATTAAGTGGTAATGAGCCAATATTAGGGCTTAACAAGAATAGGTTAATTACCAACCTGATCCAGACAAATGTGAAAACGATCAACTGCAGCTCCGGTGCCAACAACTTGAAAATTGCCCTCCGAAGTTGAAAATACCAATGCTAGAAGAGATTGGTAAAAATGAAATGGTAAATAATATTTTTATCCCTATATCTCTATTATAGGATTCATTTTTTCTAATCTATAGTTTCTTTTGGGTTTTAAAATATTTTCCGGAGATGTTACTAATACCCTGGATGCAGATTTGCCTTCACTTGCAAGTTTCAAAGAAGTATTTTGTCGTTTAACCTTGTAACATTGAAAAGAATGGTATTTTTTCTTTCTCATGCTCGAAAAAACATGCGAATGTAACTAAGTAGATTTTTATCTCTTTTTCAGACTCATAAGGTTGTACGAAAAAGGAACCCCCGGAGTCTCCTTTAATCTCTTTTCAGAATATCTAAACATGAAAAGATTGTCGAGTGATCTTGCTTCCTTTCACACTTGTTTAAAAGGTTTTGAAAGGGCATCTCCTAAGTATTAGTTTATCTCTTTTTCATACTTGAGAGACTAATATTACGAAAAGGGACAACCCTAGAGTCATTTTTAAGTTATTTTTAGACTCTCTAAACATGAAAAACCATCGAGTTTTCCTTCTCTTGACTCGTTAAAAATTACACATTGAAGGGACCATATGGGACCGAACCCTTACTTCTTCCAATTTGTTAAACAAAGGAAGAGGGAATTACTAAATGTCAGTTATATCGAGCATGTGTTATCGTCCTCGAGCTCATAAAAATAAAAAAGAGGTACTTGTCTATCTGGATGGGGGGGGAAATTGAAGGAAGCAAGCCAAGCCATTTTTAGAATCATTACAAGTCACTCGTGTCGTCGCCCTTGAACATGACACATTGTCTTTACATATATTTTAATCCGTTGAAACTATACACTGAGCCAATCCTCTAATTTTCCTTACACCTTTGGGTCACTCGACAAAATTCACTAGTATCCACTGCATTATGTTTTGGTCCATGTCACATTTATATTGTTTGTGCCTCAATGTTCAAAGGAAGTATCTTCCTTGAGTGTCAAACATCCTAAATTTCTAGTTTCAATACCCGTGTTAGTCCATACTCATTTGATTCACCATCTTACATATCTATGTCAGTTTTGTGTTGTTGATGAGGGATACATCAAGGCCCTCCTTCGACGAGTCTTTTCCTATCGACTTCAACAGATTATCTGGGAAATTTGACCTAGAAACCAATTAGTACCTTGGGATCTGCATTCCTCAATGGAAGGCCTCCTCACCTCTGAAAGTAGGTTTAAATCATTGACCTCTAATCGAGTGATTCCATGAATGTTCAACTTCAACTCATCTATTCACATTCATTGAATTGTACTAGGGTACCTTAGGAGTTATTGACATCACTTGTGATTTCCCTCGCACTTGTTAATGGTTTACCTCAATGACTGGTAATCAAGTGGTTTCTACCAGGTTTGACATCAAAACATCAATTCAAAGGGCTAGATTTGTACCACATCAGGATTGGGATGAAGACCCTACGTTGAGTGTCACTATGATATCTTCTTTACCTAGGCTGTGAAAGGAGATCATTTGAGCATGTAGATATATATATTTTCACATAGACCCACTTTGTATTGGTCCGTGGCTATGTTTTTTCATCTCGTAGATCCACTCTGTATTTCTCGTGGCTATGATCAGCTCATGTCATGGAAGTATAGATCCACATTGTATCTTTGGTGGATATATCCTTAAGTCAATATGATTATGGATTCACAATGTATTTGTTGGCATCCATACCTTAAATTCCTTTATCACTCAAGCATAGGTATGCCTGCCTTGGGTTTTAAACATATCATAAAATGTTTTTGATGGTTTTTTGTAGCTTCTACTAGATTCTCTGACTCCATACCCTTGCTTCAAAAGTATACAAAGCACTCCAGTCATCAGTTTTCATCTTCTAACCTCACACTTTGGGGGGGAAATATGTTACAAGTCAAAATTCCTCACTTAGATAATGTCTCATTTTTATTGTCGCAAGTGTTAAAAAAGTCACATTTTCATCTCGCATATGTCGCATTGTGGACGACATCATAAGAACACTTGGGACATCCTCTAAGACTTGTTAGAAGAGGAAAACATGTCATTTGGAAAAGGTTACAATATTTTACCTTGAGTAATAATCATCCTAAAATTATTTTTGGAGATCAACGCTTCCTTTTCCACTTGCAAGGAGCACTAACACTCCTTTTCCTCTTAGCAGGGAGCATTATAGTGATCTGTGGAAAACTTTGAGAGAGTGTTGATTTGTTGAGAGAATATTGGGGAAGAATCCCCTTTATCTCTAACGACAACTAAGAAGCATTTGAGTCAGTTTGGATTGAGTCCAAGTTAAAGGATGGATATAAGGGAAATCCCACAACTGATGGAGTCATATCCTCAACTTATCCCAAGAATAGCTAAGGTGTTTGAGCCTCTCAAAGACTATATAATGAGTCATTCGCATGGTGAAAAGGGGATAATATTAGTGAAAAGTACTTTCATTCTGATCATGGATATTTTGAGCAAGGGTTTGGACAAGGAGGACTTGGTTAGGCTACTACATCTGCATTTACAGGTTGTAAGCACCTTGTTGTGTTCTCATTAATATATATGTTTGTCCTGTTTCCTTCAAGTTTGTGTACATTTGCATGGGATTGTCTCTTCTTGATAAATCTAGTTTAAACTAATCTTGGTAGAATAGGAAGTATGCATTGTCTTCGTTCTCTATTGAATTGTAGAACTCATTAAAGGACTTGAAGGTCAAGTTCAACCCGGACCGAGCAAGGAAAAACTTCAGAAAAAGGTACTCATTCTTTCTTCCTCTTTTCCCTTGACTAGTTTAGCTACATTTAAAGGAATGTCAGTGTTCAATGTTAGCATTTTTTTGTCTTGGTCATAGGGGTATAAGATCCAAGAGAACATTCACCTGTCTGTAGGGAAATTTTCCTACAACATAGGGTTGAGAATCATAAATAGCATGGTGCTTCCACATATATATCTAGAACAAAAGAACATCACAGAAATCCAGTGGGGAAACATCACATAATACCTAATCCTTGAAGGGATTGATGTTGTATGACAAGCGACACTACTGGCTGACATGGATATATCACCCTAACAAATCCACCTGATGTTGCATGGTTGTGGGTGTGGTTTTGTCGACAATCCCAACTGTTTGATGACCTCTGTTGAGATGAGGTTCTTTTGGATTCCTTTATCAACAATAAAATGAAGCGGAGTCCCCTTTACCCACATCTGTAAATGAAAAAGGTGCTCTCCTTCTTCAGGATTTGTTGGTTCTTTTGGTTGAATTATTGCGGTCATGACAGTAGCAGTGGGGTATGCATGATGATTTCTCTTCTCCCATTATTTTTTGAATCATATTATAAATCAGGATTCAGCTCTTTTCCTTTTATCTCAGCCAACAATGATTTTTTTGATCGACATTCATCAGTGTTGTGCCAGTTTATTTTGTGGAAATCGCACCACTTTCCGGTGTCCTTATTCATCTTTCCATTACCCTTCTTTTCCTGTGGCTTCGAATGATTTTATGGAGGTTGGTTGCTAGGGTCTTATTTACCACGCTTTGGTTGTTACAAATTTTCATACCTGAACTCCCACTTTTTTTGGTTGCTAAAGTTCTTCTCAATTTTGACAAGATATCGATAGGCAGTTCCTAGTGATGAGATGTCCAAAAAATCCATTTTAGTTTGGATGTACCTATGTAGAGCCCTACGATATTTCAAAACCAGATGCCACTCGGAGTCTTTGATACCCATCTTGGTGTGAAAGGTATGAAAACTATTTTTTAACTCTGATCTTGTTTATCCCCTCTCTTTCAGCAGTTTGGTCTATCTCATGTATTGTTCATCATATTTACCAACAGGGTAATATTGTTCCTTGACCACATCCACAAACAAATCCCAAGTGGGCTCGACCCCGTATATTCCAAAATCCTCTATGGAACGTTTCTCCCAGTAATTTTCCCACCAATGTTTGACATGGGGGAGAGACTTAAGGAGTGAAAATGTGATCTTTTCCCTGTCATAAAAATTGTGAACAGAGAAATAACCTTCCAGCAGATTTAACCATTTCTCTAGGGCATCTGCATCTATTTGACCTTCAAATATAGTAATATCAAATTTGACTTGTAACTTGAAAGGAGAGGTTCCTCCAAGGTGGCTTCTTGATGAAGATGTGCCTACTATTATCAGTAGGAGTTGAAGGATGTGGGAAAAATTATCCATCCTTTCATCCTTCTATTGCATGAGAGCTTGTTCCAACAATAGATTAATAGGATCTTTTTCTCCGTTGTTTTTATTTTCTTCCGCCATGGAGGTTTTCTTGGGCATGCGAGAGAAATTTTCCTCAAGAGAGACATGATCTATACCCAACTCTCTATACTCAAACCTCATTAGTGACATGCACTGAAAAATGACCAAGAGAAGACTCCTCTGATACCATTGATCCAGATTATTTTTGGCACGAAATGAGAGCGGAGATATAATAAATAAATGTACAAAGATATATCAGATATCTAATCATATAAAAAATACATATCAAATATATAACCATAATACACAATTTTGTTGTCAGTAGTTATCTGTAGTGACAAGAATAACCTAATTAGTATTTACTTTAGTCTTCAAGGGAAGAGTGGTATCGATCGATGGTGGAATCAGGTCGACCACTTGAAAATCACTCTCTAAGTGGGAAAGAGTTGGATCGATCGATGGTGGAATCGGGTCGACCACTTGAAATTCACTCTCTAAGTGGGAAAGAGTGGGATCGATGACCGATGAATGAATCAGATCAACCACTTTCTGAACAAATGGTTGGTCGGTAGAAAGATTATGGTAACCGGTTGGAAGTTGTTGTTAGGAAACTAAAATCTCTTCCAAAAAATGTGAAGCATCAACCATACAAGGGAAAATGTAATTTTGATGACTTCCTTCACATAACCTACAAGGAAACTTCACTCTACCTTTCTTACTTCCAAACTTATGATCAATAGTTTATGGGTTGTCACCAACATGAGCATAGGAAGATGGTGACACGGGTTGTTGGGAACCCATACACCACACTTCTAATACCTTGGGAAGACCATAGAAATCTTTAAGAAGGTGGTCACTCTTAAAAATCCTTCAAGGGAATTTGGGCTTGCAAGTTGTCTTGGTAGGTTTGTCAATGCTATCAACAATCTTAGCAAGATTAAAAATAGATGGTTGATTATCTCCAACATGACCTATAGTGGTTGGAATTTGGGCCCCTTGCTTATTTTTATTCTTCTTAATATTACTTTTTTTATTCTTCTTATCCACCTCATTACTATCTTCATAGATTTCACTAGGCGAGGAATAGGAAAGGGAAGAATATGCAATGGGTGAAGAAGGAGAAGGGTCAAGAAGAGGTTGATGTTATGTAGGTGGAGGGATTGCATACAAAGAACTAAGAGGATTTGGGATCACCAAAGTGGAAAAGAACCATACCAGTAACCCAATAGTGAATCCAAAAGACTCAATGTAGCAATATAAGGAGGACCAACATTTCCAAAAGAAGGGAAAAAAAAGTTCCCCGGGAAAAGGGGTCCCTTCATTGGTAGTTCGTAGAAATGATTCCATAGACATATACTCAACCCGACGTCTGCTAAACAAAATATCATATGCTATCAAAGTTCCTATAATATAATATAAAACAAACAAAGGAAGTAGGGATCTTCCAGAGATGGGAGATGAGATCATCAACGAAGATATGAGAAGCAATTACCCTCACCTCCACTTAGAGTTATTCATGGTGAAAGTAACCCTCTATTCATGGGGCCATACTCTAGAGGTACTAAAATCATGATACAACATCTTCCTAAGGTTCCACAAGGAACCTTCTGAAGAAGGAACCCTCCTTGCAGTCACCCATGTATAATCCTAGGAAAAGAAACTATGTTTACCAATTTAACAACGAACGGTCAGGTGGGTAAATGGTCGACAATCAAGACTAAGAAAATGCAATTAGGAATGGTGGACACAAATCCACAACCCAAATAATAAGAAGAATTTTTTTCAGCCTGAGGACTTTCCACTCTTTAAATCTCCAAACTTTTTATGGTCCCACTAGGAAAATGAAAAAGGGGAGATCTCAAACCATCGCTTCACTTAACCTCATGCTTAACTCCTTTGTAAGAGTATCTCTCCTAAAACATTCCAATTGTTACAAATTGGATTTCAACACTCTCTATTATTCTACAATTTCTTTTAAGTGGACTTGGATAATTTAGTCTCCACCCTACAACCAAGGCCCTAAAATCCCACACTTGTGATAGTTTTCTAATAAAGAAAAGGTCTAGTTGATTTTAGATTATGCGCTTGTTCCTTTATGGATGTTTGTTACTGAAAATGGATTGTGGATTAAACTTGACTATGATGTGTGAAACTTGAATTCAATAACACTTCAAATAAAATATGAATGCAATGAAATCTTTAAGTTTCAATGAAGGATATCTATAGAAAGGAGAAAGAGGTTTCAAGTAGAGAAACAATTACAAATTTCAATGCAAGAAAAATGCATTACTCTTTGAATGCAAAAAGTGTCCAATATATGAGTCCAAGAAATTATACGATACACAATTCATGCCCCCCGGCCATGAGGGGGAAACGTTTTCAAGAATGAAAGGTCAAAAATGCAAAAAAACATGCAATTTTTCACTCTTAAAATGCAAGAGCAAAACGTTTCACCTACACACTAGAATGAAATAAATTTATCTTTGTTTGACCTAATATGAAATACAATTAAATGCACCTTATTAATTATTCTTTACTTTCAAATGAAAAAAAAGAGTTCAAATATTATATAGAAATGAACATGAAGCAGAAAGATAATTCAAACAAAGATGTGTTCACAAGATCGAGGGAATCAAACGAAAAAATGGATTATCACAGTAATTCAAGAAATAAAGAAACCACTCTTAAAAATACTTTAAAATCAACAGATATGTGATCAATTGATGATGCAACATACCCTAAAATATTCATAATTGAATTAATGGATCAAGAATTACCAAAAATAAAACTGAAATGACAAGGATTTATGCACTATATGTCTCCAAGTTAATGAAACAAACTTTCAAAACTAGCAACTAAAAGAATGTTCTCAGTGAGAAAAATACATAAATTTGATGATTGTATAATCACCAAGACTAAGAGCTGCTGACAATCAAAGCTATATCCAAGGATTTGGATTAACCTTGAAGGTCTTATGACCTTTTCACAACTTGATCTAATACAATATATTAACAAAATAAAAATGAGTGATATTAACAACCTTCTTAAAAAAAAAATCCCAAGCAATATAACAAGAAATTGAGGTATAACTTTGAGTCAAAAAGCCAAGAAACTGAGAAGACAAAGACAAAAAAGAAGTGAAAAAACAAGGGTGATTCTGCTGAGACTAACAAGATAGAGCATTACTGCCAGAGTGACACTCCCAAATACACTTCTAGGGAGAATTAGTGACACTCTATAAGGCACTAAGGGGGAGTGTCACTACTAAAACATGCTCCAAGACAACTGAAAATTAGCCCAGACTCAACAGGAAGCTAATCAAATATTTTGTAAGCTAACTAGTGAAGATGAAAATCCAAAATAATTTCAAAGAAAAACAAACATTCATCAATCAAAACACAAAAAATGGCAGGGATAAAAACCAAGCAACAATCTCTCCCCAGCGGAGTCACCAAATTCTATTGTGAGAAATTTTACCCTCTAGAAAGGTTAAGATCCCCTTATCCAGGTTTTCTTCAACCAAGACAAAATAATTCAAGTGGACACTAATATCCCTTGATCCTATATATTCATACATGAAAACAAGCAGAGGGAAAGAAAAAGAGAGTGCACCTTTTTCAAATGTTTTCCTTGTTGCTCCTTGTTTCTCTAGTGTTGGATCTAGTCCTAGCTGAATCACAATCTCCCTACACTTCAACAAAAAGATATTACTCTACGATTATTATTTCCATCCCCACTCTTGAATGTATTAATATTAGAATGATGATTCCCTTATGGATTCTCCTTACCTATCTCACCTTGGAATTTCCTCATTATATAGGATTTGGAGGCTTAACCACCATAGAGAAGATCACTCACTAGATCCACTAAATTGGGATCTCCAAGATTTTTATGGAGAAAATATGTCTCAAGGATTTTAGGGAGAAAATATCTCTCAAGGATTTTAAGGAGGAAATATCTCTCAATATCCATCAATTAGGATTTTGGTTTGAGAAAATATGTCAACCATCCATGAGACTCTCAACTTCTCCTTGATATTAGGAAACTAAAGGTGAGGTGGATTCTCACACTAAATTAATTTTCTTTTTTTAAATAATAATGAATAATATATGTGCACATAGTATTTTTACCTTCATATGATAACTGTATCCTCCACTGACTAGGTATTGTGACAAATGTTCTTTCATGGTGTCAAGGTGTTGCGGCCCTTTGTAAACTTCATGCGACACTTACTAAGGTGCATGCGACACTTGAAAAAGTGCATGCAACACTTAGTAAGGTGAATATGACACTTGTAACACTTAGGTGTAAATGGGTGTGATACTTAAGTGTGACATTTTGGTGTTTAATAGGAGGAAACCATCCCTAGTTGGAGCCAGTGTTAGCACTAATTTAGTCATTGGAAAAAATTTAAAGTTCTGGTAACATTTTCACCAAATATTCATGAAGAATAATTACCAGATGTGCATAATTCCAATTCCAAATCATCACTGATCCCACAAATTATAAATATGATGAGGATTTCAGCCCAATATCTAATTCCAAGTTTCAAAGTCTACCACCGCAATTCAACTACCAAGTTACCAAACTTCCAATCAATAGCTCAGTCACAAGGTCAATACCACGAGTATACAGTTTGCAGTCAAGTGTCAATAACCATGTAACAGATGCCCGAGTCCGAGTGCATAAGAATCCAATGCATAAGTGACAATTTGTGCCAACATGAGTGTCTCATAGTTTCAAGTGGTAGTGAACCTAAACACATATATTTCTATAACTTTCTCATTTTTATATGAACACACATGAAGTTTTGGAGAAATATCTCAAGCCTCAATGTGGAGCTATTCCAAGTATTCAAATTTCGTTTACATGTATAGAAGAACGTCTAGGGACGTATTCACTTATAGCCATCTTAACATGGGAATGGTCATGCATGAGATTATTTTTAATATTTGCTTCTCTTGTTGTCTACAATGGATGTTTTTTTTTCTGCGATGGATGCAACAAGTTTGTATTCAAAATATGCAACATTGTCATATATTATTTTGGTGGAAGAAACATCTCTGGTATTGGATCCACACTTCTTGTAAATTAGTTTTGATCGGAAACATCTTCATTGATACATTGAAATGTTAACATTTTCATAAAACCAATACAAGGAAACAATTGAAGTAGATTTCCTGACAAAAGAAGCGCAAGTTGAAGATAGACTCGTGATAATGAAAACGTAGGCTGACTTACTTATAGGAATATTATGATGTCGATTATAGAAGGAAAATGTGTTCTTGTATTCGTATTTTGATTTTAGATGGAGGTTTTGATAATTATCAAAGTGGGTTTCCATTGTGTGTCGATTATGGAATTGAGGTTGCAATGGTTTGTCATGGATCCATAAGTTCCATCACAAACTCCACTTAGGGTATATGAACTTCAATTTGGATATATACCTGGTTTTGATGGTATATAAAAACTTTTGTGCCTAGTGGGCCTTTCAAGGAACTTGAATAATACTTTTTCAAAGATAATCAAATATGAAAAGGCATATGGTTTATATGTGCTTGTGAACCTTGGATATCAAATATTATGATACTAGCTAACACATTTGGTTCTTTTGTGTTAGTGATTATTTTTCTACTTGGTGGTAGAGTATTTCGCAGATATAGGTGGTGGTCAAAGAAGCACAATGTTAGTGTGACAGTTGTCAAATCCTCCATTCAGGATTTATATTTACATTTATATTTGGTAGAACATCTATCAATTAAATGATTTTGATGATTCAAAAATCGAAATCAAATTCATCCTGAATATCTATTTTAGTCAAGGCAGTTCAATTTCATTTCCAAGAAATCGAGCTCATCATTTTCAAGCAACAGTTAAGTTTTTAATTCTAAATTTAAAGGGTTTATTCAATATTCCATCCAACAAATCCTATCCAAATTCTATTCTAGAAATGAGATATATATTTCTAAGTTAACATATCAAGAAAAGATTCGAGGTAGAGGATAAAACTCTAGATTTAAAGGAGGATTGACATTCAAAACATTTTATATCTTTTGCAACAAACTCAATTATTCCTATGATTATAATAAATGACTTGTAATTGATCACAAATATGATCTCCTATAAAAATTATTATTTTTATTTTGTAAAGAGGTCGGATTATTCCTTTGGGAAGAAAGTGTTGAAAGAGTACTTAGAATCTATTTACCTTTGTATGGGTTTTTGGGGCTATGTTTTACTGTAACATTTTCATTATCAGACATTCCTGGGGGTTTTATTTTCATATTGGAAATCTTTTTGTTTTCCATTTTCCTTTTTCTCTCGCTTGAATGAAATACCAATTATTGAGGATCAATAATTTTTCATGACTTATGGATTCCTGAGAAGTGAACTTTCATTGTGATTTCCCATGATTTATGAGTTTGTTCAAGTGTTTTCTATTCAATATTCATAAATTATTTATGTTTATTAAATATTGAGTCTTATGAAAGTACATAGCTGATTTAGGATAGCTCATCTATGTTTTTCATTTTTTTTTTCTATCATTCTTCCACCTTCACAATATAATTCATCATGTATGGTAACTATCTTGATTTCCTATGATTCATTTTATGTTGCAACAAATCCAAATCCATTCCCAATGTTTAAATCTGAGTCTGATATTCTTGATCCACCCACATACAATGTCAATAATATCTATTAAGATGTGATAGATGTTTTAGGAGAAAACATTAGCACTAACAGTCTTTATGTAATTTTAGCCACTAGAGGCCTACCTAAAGGATCTCTCTGGTTGTTGTGTCAAATTTAAAACAACCTCCCATAGGGATCTCATGTGCTTCATTGATTATATATTCACATTCATGCTCCAATGTGCATCTTCTCATAATATCATCATCCCTTAGATTATAGAGATATGGATTCAAGAGAGTGAATGGTGTTTCTTTCAATGATAATATATTCCTTTTGTTAGCTAGGAGATCATCAGGAGCCTTCCTCTCCTCTAAAATGTTTTTTACTTCTTCGAGATTCTTAGTAGAAGCTTCAACCTGAAATAAATGTGCATAAGGTAAGTCGTCCTCTATCCCAATCGAGTATTCTCATGTCTCAGGTCATGATAGATGGTCTAGGCCAACATTCATTTTTCCTAGTCAAACTAATACTTCAAAGTCAAGCATGGAATAGTAGTATCCATCGACATATTTTTCCCTGGTGGAATGGTTTGTTTACTAAATACTTAAGTGTTTGATTGTTTGTGAAGAAGATGAATGGATTTTCCAATAAATAATGTCAAATTTTTTTTAGGGGGGAGATCATGGACAAAGCCTCTCATTTTATCGTCGAATAACTTCGTTCTTATTTATTCAATGTTTTACTATCATATGAATTGGGGTAATTGACCATGTTGTCATATGGTTGGGCTAGGAATAATCTGACAACAATGTTATATGCATCGACATGGACATGGAATTTTCGAGACGAATTTGGAATTATTGATATAGATGCTTCTACAAATTTTATCTCTAACATCTCAAAAGATTCATTGCATTCTTGGCTCCATTAGAATTCAACTTCTTTTTTCAACATCTCATTGATTGGGAAGGTTATATCAAAGTAATGTAAAATAAATTTTCTATAGTATCCAATATTCCCAAGGAATATTTTTATTTTCTTTTGATTGATTGGAATCTTCAAGTGGAGAATAACTTCTTTTTTTTCCATGGCGACCTAGTGGAAGATTGGTTGTTGTCATTGATGTCAACCCTAGTCATGGGTTTTGGACCGCAAGATTGATGAAGGTATTTGGACATGAAGGAAAATGAACATGTAGATACAACACCCATGGATGGATAGTATACATCATGTTGTTTCTGGTGGTATGTGGCACGTCACATGGATCCTTATGGTTGAGGAGAAATGAATTTTCGAAGATGACAAAGTGAATTGAAGAAAGAAGTACATGTAGGCCCTAAAGATAATTAAAGAAAAGAATTAACAAATAAGAAAGTGTCAGGTCGGACCTAATGTTAAAAGGAAGTGAAATAAATGGTATAAATAAACATAATTATACATTCATTTGATACAAGTCTAATTTTATAGGAAATTAGAAGAAAAGAAGGCCGGATTTCAAGGGAGGATGAAGTCTTTTGTTGATGTGTTCTAAGGTATGTTATTTTCAGGTCATCTTACCATTTTTGCTATAACTTTTTTTCTAGAATGATTCATGTGGTGAAATCACTATGGTATTGAGAAGACATATCAAGGTACCTCTGGTAAAAATTTCATCTCTTGATTCTCTATAATTATGGAGATACACTCTGTGGAATATAGGGTTTGTGACCAGTCCTGAAGCTAGTCAATAAACAGGTGTTCTGGGTAAAACAATCATAACTTCTTCATAGAGAATCCAAATGAAGTGGGAAAAATTCCATTGGAAAGATTACGGACTTTAGTTTCTTGTGTGATAGTTTCAAAATTGGATGTTAATTATTGAGTGTGGGGAATTCCGTACAAGTTCACTCTCCTGAATAGACCAGAATTGAATAAAGTCTACCATTCTTTCTATAACCTCTTTTTGGGGAGGATTCAAGGAGTGAAAATTGGAGGCATTTCAGAGAATACATTGAGTAATATTATCTATAGGATCAGATTACTCCAAGAATTGAAGAATTGTAGAAATTGAAGAAGTCTCAGTTAGAATTATCAGGTTCTATGTGATGATTGCTTGATGGTGATGATTTAATGTAAAGTTGTATTGTCTCTCATATATTCTTGGGTGGAAGGAAGGGGCAAGGATGGAGAGTTCAAATCTCTCTTGATATTGGAGGATTGTATCTTCCTCTTGGAGGTTTATCCCTCCCTCTACATTTGGAAGTTGTAGCCACCTTTCGAAGTCATTACTTCCCTTGAACAAAAACTATTGATTATTTCTCATATATTGTGCATGGTGTATTGTGGTGTATTGGTGTAACTCTTATACTATTGTTCATTTCTTATTGAATATAATTGAATGGTTTAAGTATAAGTTGAAAAAGGTTTTTAAATTGTACTTGATACTGATTCACCCCCCTCTCAGTATCAACACGACCTTCATTGCATATTTGCATACAACGTGACCCAACAAGATACCTATTAGTGTGGTAAAGATGCATTTTTTTTATATTAAATGACAAGTGAATTTGTCTACATGTTTCCAACATCATTTGAAGCCACTATATGTGGTATTTCAATAGGTTGTAAATGGTATAATCATCAAAGTACATAGCCATTGTATTGTAGATGTATTCCTAGAATACTTTGACCACTATTTGATAGAATACTATTAGAGCATTTTTTATCCCAAATTGCATTACTTTGTCTGCGAATGACCCAAACTCAAAGACAAATGTTATTTTCCCCTTATCATTTTTTGCAATAAGAACTTGGTTGTAGCCCAAGAAGTCATCTATAAATGATTAGAATTATTTTCAGATGAATTCATTAATTATTTCATCAGCGAACGATGTTGTGAATGGATCGATTATTGTTATCTTATTTAACCCTCCAAAGTCGACACATATTCTTAGCTTCTTCAAGACATGCTTTTTAGGTTGAATGACCATTGGAATTGCCCATTCTGACTTTTAAATATGGTATATGATGTTGGAAGATAACATTGCCTATACATCTTTTTGAACTATGGGTTTATACTTCTGTTCTAACTTATATGTTTTTTTTTTATGGGTTTGGCCCCAGGGATGAGGTCGGTTTTCATCTCCCCCATCGCTTGCACCAATCCTTTCAAATATTTTTAATCATGTGAAAATATGTCCTCATATTCTCATGATAGGTCATATATTTATGTAGTTTGTTTGTTTGACCAATAGTAGCCTATTCTTACCATTTTTGGTCAACCATCTATTGAGATGTTGGATTCCTTATTTTTTATTTATGCATCCATCGACTTGGGTACTTTGGATTCGTCTAGTTGTATTTATTCTTCTACAACCTTATTATAACTTGGGGGGAAGTTGGGTTTCTCTATATAAACTCTATC
The DNA here is from genome assembly GCA_009831015.1 of Picea engelmannii. Classification (NCBI taxonomy): domain Eukaryota; kingdom Viridiplantae; phylum Streptophyta; class Pinopsida; order Pinales; family Pinaceae; genus Picea; species Picea engelmannii. The sequence continues at coordinate 54,020 of ML812115.1, forward strand.
TTCCATGGATACTGAATAAATTTTCTTTACATAATTATTTATTGTAGGATGACTTCCTTTTCATTGAAAACTTTGACCTCGAAAACTTATGTTTTCCATGTCTATTCAATGAGTAGTTGCATTATTTTAATTTTTTATCGAAAAAAAATTGCAAGTTGATGTCAACCCAAATTTGGCTTTGTCTCTCTTTTATGTTTTGTTGGAATATGGTTTTTTGAGAAAAAAATTAATTTCTTTTTCAACCTCTCACAAATGCACCTCCTTTGGGATGAATTGAAAATCTATGATGAAATGTTTTGTAATTTCATTCCAACTGAACATGTGGCCACATGATTCTTCAATTTTATACCACGTGTGTGGTATGCCATCCAATGTACTAAGGAACATGTGTGGCCATAGCCTTGCATCCTTATATCTACTCTTCTCCACTCACTCTCACATTGGTGGATGTGAGCGACTAGGTCAAACCTAGGTTTGAAAGTCAAGATGTCAACTTGTGTTGAAAACTTCTTTCCACCAAATATTTCTATAAATTATAAGGTAGTGGTGTTCCATGTTTGTATTCATGGTGCATCGGTTTCCCACCATCAAGTTTCTTGGTGGGTGAAGGGTTCTACTAAAATTTGCACCCTCCCCTATTCTCTTACTAATTTAGATACTTGATGAGCCTAATTATTTCCTTTCTTAAGGGATCATCATATGACCATTTTCCCACCATGATATGACTAAATGTTTCCTTTTTTACCATATTTAATAGTAAGTCATGAATATTTTTTCATGTTGCTTAGTGAATTAGTTTTGAGATGGAATTTTGTGTATATCATACATTTTGGTTCTAATATCTATGATAAGTGATCTATGTAGCATCAAATAGGTTGAACTCCATGAATCAAGGGACCCTAAGGGAACTAACTCCTAAAAGAAAGGGATTTGTCTCCCTAAGAGAATTTTTATCCAAAAACCAAGGGACCATGTCCCCCACCTACCTATATAGTGCTCTTAGTTCCCTAAAGACCACTCATGGCCAACAACAATTCGAGATGCAGAAGAGATTGATTGAGATCTCCTATTTCCCCAATTTTGTCCTCAATATAAGAAAAGAGGTTGAGATCGCAAGGATATAAATAGACTTTTATCTTAGGGAGAAAGGGGTGAATTTTGGTGATATCGTATTGAGATTTTATTCGAAAGATTTTTTGTTGGAACTTGGATTTTTTTCTCTTGATTTACAATTATTGTTGATGGAATAAATATGATCTTGTTTTCAGCTTATTAGAGTTTTATCAAGGTTCCTTGTACTTCTTTGGTAGGGCCCACTCAAGAGGGATCAATGACCCTTTTGTGATTTTCATTTTTCTTGCATGATAATTATTTGTTAGTTATCATTTCATTACCTCTTGAATATTAATATAGTCATGCATGATTAATCCTAATTTATGTCAATTTGTCATTAACTAGTTAGTTTCAACAAGTATTCTATAGAAAGAGATAGCATCCTATTGGGATGATATTGGATGTCTTCTAAAGATTGGTAACCTCATTTCTACCTTATTTTATTTTGGTCTAGCTTTATTGATGCTTCAAAAGACTCACACTATATTTTTTGGCTTCTTTTTGGATTCTTGTAGGAGGTTCATGTATGACTGTTACAATTCTTGTAGAAACTCGTTGTAGGACTATTTTAGCTCTAGATATCAATTTATCTTAAACTTATTTTCATGAAAGTAGAAATAAACAATAAGATGATATATGGATTTATATTGACTCAAGGGTTAGGCATAAAGTAGTTCATTTATTCCATGCATTATTTTAACTTATTTAATTACCGTTTTTTGTTATACACTAGAATAAATTCATGCCTTTCCTTCAATTTGTGTTTCTATGGTTTAGTGTTATTTATTTTATTCCATTAGATTAGTTCTCCTTTACTGCAATATAGATTAACTATTATTTCAAGTTGGTGTGCTTTCCATTCAAGCAATGTTTTAAAGTTTCTTTCTGCCATCTCAATTTCTTGTACATTTACATGCATTTACACCCTTGATCAGTCTCAAAACTATACTACTATTGTTTCATTATGCATATACATTGAAAAAAAATATTAATTTTGTAAGAACCTTAGGTCGAAAAGTAAAGTAAGAAGCCAAGGAGGTAGTAGCATTATTGTTGTTATTCCTAGGACCATCAATACTTCATCGACATGGGTCGTCAGGAAATTTCTTTCACTAAACCACAAGGGATATTGCATATGTGTATTAGTCAAAATGAGTATTGATGTTTGCTTTAAGTTTTTCTCTAGAATGATAGGAAACACTTGTATTAAGAATCATGTTATCGATAATTTTATTGGGATCGCCTCTATTGAACCATACTCCTTAGCTTTGGATTCATAAATCTCCATTTTCCAGTTGTAAATTTCTATATCTAAGTTCTAACCTATTAAAAATGGTGGTCTAACTAATATTTATCCTTCAATTTTTGGCTCAACATTGTACATTTTTTTGTTCATTACTTGGTACAAATGCTGAGCCTCCTCGACTTCATCCAATGTTTTGACCCAATTTTTTCCTTCTTTTGGGTACAATGGTATGATGATCTTCCTGTCGCTACCTTTCAACTTAATCTTGTCCCTTTCAAGTGATATTGTCACCTTCATATTTTGACCCCATGGTCTTCCAACTAATGAAGGATATGTAGGGATTCCTTCAACCATGTTAATGACTTCAAAGTCAAATCTTGTTGGGATACCCATTATGGAAGTTTCTGAGTGTGCCAATTGGTTCAATCAGCCTTTGATCCGCTAGCTTTAAAATGTTCATTTTTGGAACTACTGGGGGTTTCCAAAGTCAAATCCATGTTTCTCTAGGGAAGATAAATACTCACAAGATGAAGTCAAAAACAACTTTATTAATCATGTGTACACTAATTTCTAGTTCAACTTGCATATCGAAGTCATTTGTATGCCTATTATGGGACAATTGTTGAATATTTTTTACTGGTATTTGGTCCTCTATATATTATTTTTGGATTATGAATAAGTTGATGAGGCGACTGACTGGCTACTTTTGTTTTAATAACTTCTAGAGTAGTGTATGGAATGCTTGACTATCCTCCCTTGTTTTCGTTCAATTTTTCTTAGTCGATATTCTTGAAGAACTTCATTTCTTCCAAAATTAATTTTTCCCGATGTTCAAGGTTGGGATATGTATTTTTTTATCCCCTTTGTCACACTAGTGGATCTCTATAGATTTCTTCACCCACTCCTGATCATGTTACTAAGTGGAGATTTTTAGAATTTAGAATATCTTTCTTGGGCACTATATGAAAGACATTCATGTTTCTCTAATTCATTAATTTCTCTAATACAATTGAGAAATATTCAAGTGAGTGGTCACCCACTCCATATATATTACAGAACATGAGATAATTTGTCTTTTATCGGGAAATCAAGACTTATGTGATCCTCGTTCCAAAAATTAAATAAATAATAATGATCTTGACCACAACCTCTTCCCGGTTGTCCTTTTCCTCCTTTGTAACCACCTCTTCCTTGATAAAACTCATGGAATCAACCTCTATATCGATTTCCATTCCCTTGGTTGACATTTTGGTCAGTTTTTTGCATGTGATATATTGCATGGGTGTTCATTTTATTTTTTCCATTTAACTGACATTCTTATGTAGACTGGTTATTTTCCTCACAAATGTGGCACCATTTTGGTCGAGCACTATTTAAATTGTGTTGGGATTCGTGTGATTTGTTACGCCCTCACAAATGTTGTGGAATTTTTCGATCTGAATATGTTGAACTATTGGATCCAGTGTGTCACTAAATTTAAAATAATATTTTGCATTTCCTTCATTGGAGCATATAGTGCACCAGAGTTCATTCGGTGAAATGGACATATTTGTTTTATGGATGGTTTATTTTCTACAAGTTTTTCTTCTAATATTTTCTCAAATGATGATGAATTTGACACTCCTTCATAATCCATCTCTACGTTCTAATATTTTTTCAATGCTTCCTTGCACGATTGGATGTATTAAATTTGTAATGGTGCTCAAGTGTTTTGTAGCAGTCTTGCCACATACCATTGTAAAAGTAATATTTCTTCTATTATAAAAGGAATATAAATTAATACATCTTTGAATATTTTATCATATTCTCAGACGGTTTCTCTTAGACTTTGTTTGATCTCTTTTAGTTTTTTCCCAAACAAGTGTCTTACATATTGTGTCTTCAATAATATGAGGAAAATATGCTTTATTTCAACCTTATGTCATTGTTGATTGTCTATGAAATTCATGAACCAGGTGAGGGACCTAGCTTCAAGTGAAAGACCAAATTGTCTCATTTATTTATCTACATTGGTAATGTCAGTTTCATCCCAAAATATATAAAAAATGAACCAATGACATTTGGGGTATTCATCACCTTCGTAAATGGGAATATGGTTGAGGCCCATTGTGGATTTCTTGGGGTTTCTAGGAATAAAAATTATTGTAATATTTTTATTTGAAGTCGACTGGGAATTCGATACAGGCTTACTTTGTGGAGTCAAAATTTGAGTGCTTGAATTAAATGATACAATCTATCATTGGTCTTCAGTCAGAGAATATTATATTGATAATTTCATTTTTTTTGTTTGGATTGTATCATTTGTATGACATCCTATATCTATATATTATTTGAATTTTTCTCTCAAAGGTTGTGTAGATTCATTTTCACTATTTTTCGATTTATAATATTCAAGAAGTAAATTTGGCAGGGGGTGGAGTCCACGAGATATCGTATGTGGATGAATACATCCTTTAGTTGATTTTAAATATTCTCTTGTGATTCAATTAGAAGTGTATCTCTTATATGCCTGTCATTGTCAGTTTGGCACCATACCTTTGGGGATTAAGTTCCCACATGAAGTCTCTGATGGAGGAAGCTTGTGATGCACGGGATAGGATTTCTTGTGGGAGAATGTTGAATTGAGGGTCTCGAATCATCAATATCCATAATGTTGAATTTTTTTATTGATTTTTGCGTGCCACCAACTATCATACTGGAAAGCTTGTATTCCCCCTAGGATTCATTGGGGTGCTCTCTAGGGATGCTCCAACGAACTTTCATGCCTGGGTAAGTTTTTGATGTGAAATTTTGGGATCCCTTTCATTTATTAACTATTCTAGTCTATTTTCCCTTTTGTACCATTCCAATCTTTGAATGTCAATTGAGGGTTTGTAGGTCTGCATCCATAGTGTATCCTTCCCTCTTGAATCTGATGCATCACTTGATTTGATTATCATCCTCTCAACTTCAGACATTTTTTACTTTGGCTCAATCAACTTCAAATTATATAATCTCATGGATTATCCAACCACCCATCATTGACCCAAATTACTTGAGGTTGAAAGTGTTTCTCATTCTAGTTTTTTTCATTTCTCCAAAAATTAGTCCCAAGATTATCTTGTATCTTTGCAATTGGCTTCAAGGAATTCTTCCCACTCTTCTTGTTTTTCTTTCCAATTTTATTTTGATGGAGGATTGGCCAAGAGGGGTCAGTATTCGAGAATGAATCTAACTCCATTGTCTAACAGAAATTAATGAAGTAAGGATGGGATAGTGCAAAGGAAACCATCATGCAAGTCGGTGTAGAATTTGTTTTTACTATTTTGACTGATGATCTATCTTTGATAGCTTGTTTTACGATATAACCATGTATGATTCTTTCAAAACACTTGTTCAAGTTTTTTCTTCCTTCGTTTATTACATTTTTCATAAATTATTCATCTGGAGGGTGTTTGTGCATAAGGTGATTGATTGAGATATTTGAATAGTACCTTTGGAATAGCTTCAAAAAATAATTCATGTGTTTCTGAGAAGAACTTTGTTCATGCCTCTACTAGTATTAGTCAATTTCTCCTTCCATTTAATTATAAATTTATAATCTTTTATGTAATTATAAATTTTTCACTCCCATCAATTATGTAAGTCTTCCAAGGTTAACATCTATGTTCCTTTTATTTTATACATGCTCGAGTTCATAATTACTGGTAACGTAACCAATGTTGTAGTCCAAGGGAAATTACGAGATATTATGAATAGTTACTTACATAGAGGATCATATGTTACAACAATATATATAAGCACACATAGAGACACATGGAAGAATACACAAGTAATGGGATATCCATCAAATGCATCTTTTTTATGTGTAAAAACAACCTTCTTATATCTCTATTACATAGTCTCACACACATGCACACGCATGTCGCATGCACACACACACGCGCGCACACACACACACACACACACACACACACACACACACACACACACACACATATCATACAATTACTTGTTGATTATAGTTCTTAACTACCTAGTCAATCAACTCTAACTGTCGTTTCACTTGACTCCTCTATTTGAGTTATGTATTCGACTGACAATTTTAGTCAACAGCGCCAACCAAACCCTATAAAAACAACATTATCACTGGTAGACTTGTTTAAAAACTACAAACATCAATTTGAAAGGACACATCTTAGTTGACCAAACTGATATTTCTCTCCTTTAACTAAACTACATATTTTATAATATGCAAGTATAACACTCAGACACTCCAGGATGTCCATCCTAAGGGTGTGGATTAAAGAGTCTTTTTCCTTGGTGTTGTACTTAGTCATGTCACCATATATTTTGTCCTTAGGGATGTCTAATATATTGATGGTCCTTTATTTCTTTCCCTCACATTGTAATTTACTATTAAACACTAAGAGGGAACCCTAGCTCAAGAAGAGAACCCCACAACTTGTTCTTTTTTTCAAAATGCAACTCGTGAACCCTAGCTTGAGAAGGACAACCCCATGAATTGTTATTTTTGTAAAAAAACATCCCTTGAACCCTAGTTCGATAAGAGAGACCCCACACACTATATATTTGTTACTATAACTCCCAGTGTGATCTCCATCTTGAGGGGTAAATCCCATGCATTCCTCACTGCCTAAATGCTATGTGCTATCTATGGCCCAAGGAGTAACTCCACTCATTCATTCCCCACTAACCAAATGCTTCATGTTATGTCTATCTTGAGGAGTAACTCCAAGCATGCAATATTCATTTTCCTAGTGTTGCATGTGAGCCTTAGCTTGTGGAAGAACTTTGTTAGCTAGCTAGAGAGGTAGTAGTGGGGACCCATAGGGCCCATAGTGATAATATTGGAGGCCATTCAATGTAAGGTGGAATAGGTCCACTATATTATTAAATAATACCCACCATGGTAGTTATATATAATAAATGGGTAGTTAGATATAATAAATATAAGAGGACTTCTTAGAAGGTTCTACTTCTAGAAGATTCCTCCTCTAGAATGTTCTTAGGTGATGGTAGCATTATATAAAGAGGTTCAATAAATGTAATGGGATATGAAGAGAGTATTTTATTTGGATTAGTAAATTAGTAGGACGATGCAGCCTCGAAGAGGCAAGTGACAGGAGAGGATCCCTTCCATAATAAGATCCATTGTATGGTGTTGCTCTACCTCAAGGATTTGGTAATAATATAGTGTGGTTTTTTCTATCTTGTTTTGTGGATATATTTTGTATTCAGTATTTGTGGTGATTATATTTGTATATATATTCAGGTTCTTACAGGTTCTTAACAATTGGTATCCGAGCACTTTCCTTGGCAGAGATTGTGGGCAAATATTTTTTTATTTTTGCAAATTTGTTTTTCAAAGAAAAAAAAAAGAATGCCACGACATTCCAAAAATTTTCAGTATATTTTTGTGCAAAATTTGTAGAAACAGGTTGTATATCTGAGGTCCTCTCATAAAAAAACCCAATTTGTAAAAACAAATCATACGAAACAGAGTCCAGGAAGTCAAGATATTGAAGTTTTAAAATCTGCAAGTTTTTAGGGTTTTTTCCGCAGACGACGGCGTGATTGTTTTTTATTTATATAGCAGTTGGAGGCCAAATTTTCCCAAAACAATTATATATATGAGTTCCTCTCACAATTGCACCCAATTTCTAAAACAAAATCAGATGAAACAGAGTCTGGGAAGTGAAGTTATGAGCATTTTAAATTCAACAGTGTTTTAGGATTTTTCCAGAAAAAGCTGTGATTTTATGTCGTAACTTATTGTTCTATTTTTTGGGTCTTTTCATGACGGTTGTAGGAATGAAGATTTCATAGGGTGATCATATGGCTATTTCCTCTCAAACCCTTAAATAAATTCTACAAATTACTGAAGCATTCAAATATCAATTATATGACACATTGGATGCTAGATTGCATGACCTTGTAGATGGCCTCAATGATAGTTTTCACAGCATTCAAGATTCATTGGATAACATGCAGGAGATATTTCTTATGGTGGACATCAGGGATGATTATAATCAAGAAATATAATCTTGTTATGATTTTGAGGCCGATTGTGATGATTGGTATATGGATAGTTGTCATTTCTGGGATGACAACCACTTTCATATTTTATTTGATGACTCTAATCCACCTTCTGTAGAGAGCATCAATGTGACAAATTGAGAGCCAATGATTATTACCAGTGTCCATCCTACATATTCTATAGTGGTATTATTCCTTCTATATTCTTCTACGACCCTTTTCCACTATGTGGATGGATCTTCTTATTTAGATCCACATGACAAGTGTTAGTCTTTGGAGCATCATTTTGAGTTGGTTATTGGGTTCCAAAATCTTCCACGGGAAGTTCACATGAGCACTTGGACATGGAACCTAGGATTACAATGGTGGTTATACTACTTCAACATGGTCGATTTCCTTTCTACATGGGACCTTGGTTCTCCAGTCTTCTTTAGCATTATGGTCCACAATTATCCATGGGACCCTAGTATATGGTTATACATCAAGCATTGAGGATAATGCTTTCATAAGGGGGATGGAATGTTAGGTAGATAGAGAGGTAGTAGTGGGGGCCCAGAGGGCCCATAGTGATAATAGTGGAGGCCATTCAATGTAAGGTGGACTAGGTCCACTATATTATTAAATAAGGCCCACTATGGTAGTTAGATATAATAAATGTAAGAAGACTTCTTAGAAGGTTCTACTTCTAGAATATTCTTCATCTAGAATGTTCTTACGTGATGGTAGAACTATATAAAGAGGTTCAAGCAATGTAATGGGATATGAAGAGAGTATTTTATTTGGAGCGGTAGCTCAATAGGAGGATGCCCCCTCGAAGACGAAAGTGAAAAGGAGAGGATACCTTCCATAATAGGATCCATTGTATGGTGTTTCCCTACCTCAAGGATTTGGTAATAATATAGTGTGGTTTCCTCTATCTTGCTTTGTGGATCTATTGTGTATTCAGTATTTGTGGTGATTATATTTGTAGATCTATTCAGGTTCTTAAAAAACTCATTCCACGTTCCGCTCGTTGGTTGAAAAGAGTAAACCCTAACCCTAATGCATTTGGTGTAACTCCTCATTATTCCACCTTCATCGCTGAAAATTTTATTCTACTTCCCACACATATCACAATTTCATATGATGTTAAATCCTATGCTATTCGAGGTAATAATGTTTCTAAAAAATAACCCATCATCTCAAACATGATTTCCATCGTTGGAGGAGGAGGAAGAATGAGTTGAGTGGAGTTGTGTTCATTGGTAACAATTATTAGAGTCAGAAAAATAGATCTTGTATAAACCACACATTTATATTATCTAAATGAGATGTGGTAGATAATTCTATGAATGGCAGTGTTGTCATTTATTATTCTTGGAGCACTCTTGTCATAATTTAATGTTGTAAGATGTTATAACTATTGTGGGAGTAACTCATCCTTTTTGTAAGTGATTTGAACTTTGAGTGATGAAGATTTTATTATATCTGTCATTTTGTTGGAAAAAAATACCAATTGGAATGATTGATATATACATATTATTTTTTTGTTGCTAGAGTATTAAAGGAGAGGTGTAGGTTGGTACTACATTTAACAATAATGATTGGTTTCTTGAAAGGACTAGAAAATTCACAAACCAAGGGTAGAGGACTAAGTCTTGGTGGCCTCGAGAAGACATAGAATCCTATGCAAAATATTATAGACAAAACTGAGATAGAGTTCAAAAATCAAATTTTGCACAGGTATCCATGTTGGTGAAGCAAGTGGGCTATGATCCCCTTGACTACAGATCAGCTGCAATTCCTTCTTCTAAGATCACATGGACCAAGTAAGGGATGTGTCACTTAAATAAGTCACAAATGTTTTGTTTATTATATATATGGTTCTCTATCAATATTTGCAGCACTAACCTGAGGTTCTCCTCATGCTCTTCCTTGATTTTGTAATAAATCGATATATCATCAATACAAACAAAATAAAACTTTTCCAACTACCTCCTAAGGATATTGTTCATCCAACACATAAATGTATCTAGAGCATTCATAATTCTAGTGGGAACCACGATGAACTCATAGTTCTTGTACCTTTTTATAAATTCGTTTTTATAAATATTTGTATCCTTGATCCTGACTGAATGATATCCAAAACTAAAATTTGTCTTAGAAACTATCATGGCCTCTCTCAGACGATTGAGAGGAAGATATTTCTATAAGTGGAATCTTATATTAATTCTTCTTGAATTAGACTTGTTCAAATTATTAAATAGGCCTTATTAACTAATGTCGTCCTTTATCACATGGAAAATATATTACTCTACCTATGTGAGGGGATAGGGACATTAGGTACCTAACATGACCTCTGCCTTGAATAATATTTCTAAGCCCTAATATTGGCTCATTACCCCTTAATTGGGGCATATTACATTAGTAATGTTATTTTATTTATGTCGTGTTTATTCCATTAGTTATAATTATACCTCCTAGTATCCTATATATACCAAGGAGACATTTTCATTTGGAATCATCTTGTACTTGAACATTTAAGTGGGGTAAAAGGAGGTTTCCCCCTTGAAGAGGATTATTATCTGAAATTGTCTCTTTTTCAAGGCGTTGAGTACTTATTCTGAGGTTTTTCTATGATAAATTGATATGTGGTTCTTAACATATGGTATCAGAGCTCAAGGTCTTGGTGTTTCGCTGCTACATCTAAGACACATTGGAATTTTTGCTATAACTTGTTTTCTACAATGTTTCAAAAGGAAATTCATGGAGGATATTTAGTATACATATCAAGGTACGTTGGGTAAAAATTTCATCTCCTGAGGCCTTATACTTTCGGAGATACAACCTATACAAGATAGGGTTCTGGAATAATATTGAAATGATTCATTGCGTAATTTTCACTATAAAAAAATTTCTATAACGTTTCAGACACTGAACTCTAGAGGCTTTTCACAAAAGTTAGTAAGATATCTGTGGTAAAAATTTTATCTTCTGGTTCATCTTAAATTTTTAGATACACCCTGTGTAAGATAGGGTATCTAACTAGTCCTATTGACTAGTCTCAAGAAGATGTTCTAGTTAAAACAATCATAACTTCTTCCTAGTGTATCCAAATTGAGTGGGACTAGTTTCATTGGATCTTGGACAATCTCTAGTATTTCAGCTACAATTTTCATAATTTTATATCAATTATTTTATGCGGGGCACGCTATACAAGTGAGATCTCATGGAAAGGCCAAAAATCGACAAGTTGTGGGGAAGTTACCGTAAATTCCACTTGGCACATCCAATTTTGATCATACATGTGGCATTATAGAGAATAAATATCAAAGAACTACATAAAAGGAAGTTTTATACCCAGAAGGGCCAAACGTTGGGAGATACAATACAACAAAGATTGTCTAGCAGAACCACCTCAAAATCGAGGTTCAAAAGTGATACTTGGCCGACATGCCACCCAAAAAGGGTACTTCTACATTAAATAAGCCTCCAAACAATCCTACTTGGACTCTTGATGAAGGTGAAGAAATGCGTAGGGACATAAATGATTTACAAAAGAAGATAGTAACAAAATATGAACTATAAGAGATGGAAGCTAAGTTGGAGGCAAAGATGGATGGTTTAAAAGAGGAGATCATGGAAGTATTGAAAATTTTCGTAACAGAGAAGACACCTGAAAGTCAAAATGAATCCCATGAAATTCATGATGAGGACACGAGGGAGGTGAATCCAAAATGGAGAAACTCAAACTTTGGGTTGAATACCAACCACGTTCCTAAGATCGATATGAGGAAGTTTGATGGCAAGGACCCAATCACATGGATACTTCATATGCAACAATTATTTGATCTACATAATGTGCCACATACACAAAAGGTATGAATTGATTCTTTATATTTAGAACCTAATCAATTTGTATGGTATCAATGGCTTTGTTCTTGCAAATCACTCGTCACTTGGACAATTTTCACGGAAGAAATGATAGCACACTATGAATATACAAGGAGAAATACCTTCTTTAGCCAATTGCTAAGTCTCAAGAAAAAGGGTTCAGTTACTGAGCACATTGAGAACTTCCAAAGATTGAATATAATGGTAACCGATACTCTAGATGAGCACTTGATTGATGTATTCATAGGAACTTTAAAGGATAACATTCAACATGAGGTTCGCCTTTGGGAACCCAAATCATTGGAGAATTCATTTAAGGTGGCAAGAAATGTTGAAAGTAAGAATATTGCTATGGCTACTAGAAGGACCAATCCTAACAACTATAGAGAGAACAAAGATCCTTCTTCTAAAACACCTCAACCTACAAGTTTGACACCTCAACAATTGGAGGAAATAAAAGCACAAGGTTTATGCTTTAATTGTGACAGCAAGTATAGTAAGGGACATAAGTGTGGTGAGAATAAATTATTCTACATAGATTGTGAAGAGGAAGAAGAACAAGAACAAGAACCATCTCAAGATGAAAACGTAGAAGCAATTTCGTCT